>SNQJ01S0092826.1:10281-42665 GCA_010110895.2 Picea sitchensis | reverse complement strand
GCCAACCTACCACGATCATAGGATACTAACGTAAGTGACATTCCCACTATGGCTACCACACCAAGGTAATGGCCTTTGACACTTTCTTTTGTCAAAGGACAAGAAGTCTCATCACGAGTTGGCTTGTTCACTTAAGTTACAATCTAGTGAGTGGCATTATCATCATCTGGCTACCAAACCAGGATAATGGTCTTCTTGGGAAAAGATAATTCAAATATTTATTAAGAAAATATACAAACAAATAAAGATACACAATAAAAACCTTTTTTCATAAAGAATGGGGGGTCTCATCACGAGCCAACCTACCACGATCATAGGATACTAATGTAAGTGACAGTCCCACTATGGCTACCACACCAGGGTAATGACCTTTGACACTTTCTTATGTCAAAGGACAAGAAGTCTCATCACGAGCTGGCTTGTTCACTTAAGTTACAATCTAGTGAGTGGCATTATCATCATCTGGCTACCAAACCAGGATAATGGTCATTTTGGAAAAAGTTGATTCGCATGTGTATTAAGAATACAGGCTCATCTGAGGGTTAAAAAGAAACCCTGCCAAGGATATGGACGCCTGCGGGCAACAGTGGCTCTGCCTATGGTATGGAAGATTATCTGAAAATACCAAGTTTATGCATGTCTCTAGATCTCCTTTACTTAAATAATGAGGCTATCATATCAGTTATACTCAATCACCCGGAAAAGTAACAATATTATGCTATGTGGAATATTAAAAAAAAATGAACATATTTAATTTATTTTCGATT
Organism: Picea sitchensis; assembly: GCA_010110895.2. NCBI lineage: Eukaryota > Viridiplantae > Streptophyta > Pinopsida > Pinales > Pinaceae > Picea > Picea sitchensis. The sequence goes on along the minus strand of SNQJ01S0092826.1, from coordinate 41,898 downwards.
TATTTATCCATAAATCATTTTTTTTTAACATAGGTGTAATAACTTTACAAATTCCACACATCAGACAGACTATCGTTTAAATGATTTTCGGTGGCATGTGTTTTTTGAAAATTATATATGATTAGTCCCTATATGCGGTGGCAACACAATCATTACCTCTCACCCGAAAATACCTGTACGCATTACTTCTGCCTACACTGACGGTCGAGGACGGCCTCTACATTAATGAGGGGGGATGCTCGACACACTTCCCGACTAGATGTAATGATTGTAGTAAATACAAAACCCACGTCTTTATATATTTGTTGTCATTGATATTTTCCATTTTTGGTATCTACTTCTCCAAAGATGATCTAACCAAATTTGTAAATAGGAATGACAGTCAATCTTTCTTTTTCACAGAAATATGGGTGGCAGAAGTGTGCGCAAAGAGCCAACATTACTCTGGGTTACAGAACAGGCAAGAGAAATCCTACATCGCCTAGGGTGGACCGAGTATTTCAGCCGCTTGCAAGGATATGACACAAACATCACACTTGAATTCTTTCAAAACCTGCAAGGAGAAATAGCTATGGTGCAAGGCATACAAATCTCAGTTACCCTTAAAATTGTAGCAGAATTCACAGGCCTCCCTTACACAGGAATTCAATGGACAAGGAAATACACAAAGTTGAGGGAAGTTGTGGAATCTTTCACAGAACTTGGGGAAGAATTGGATAAAAAAGGAAAGGGACTTAATCCCAGTACCCTCAGTGAACCATGGAAGGAATTGGCGGGGATAGTTCAATGGTACATCACCTGCGATGGACGATACGAAGTAATTCGACCTCACTGTTGAAACAAACCTTGAATTTTTGATCTTGAGGATAAAATGTTTTTGTATCTTTGAGTCTTTGCATTTTATAAATTTCCTAAAGCAAAATTTTCATCTCCGACGAATTCAAAATTACCTTTAAGATTCATTTTTGGACAAAGAATGATAAAAATCTTAACGAATATAAGTTTCCCAATATTATTCGAAATAATCTTCTAAAAAAAGGACATTGATTTTAAAAACTTAAGGAATTTTAAATTTACATCGAGATATCGGGATTCGGAATTTTGCATGAACAAATGTTCAATGCATATTGAATAGAGAAATCCCGATTCACGATTTCCCGATACATTAATCCTTAATTAAAACATCATTTACTTAAATCATAATTAAAAAGGGTTTAAACCTTAAGTTAATCTCATCGCAAAATCGGGATTCGCGATTTTGTGAGAACAAACAAACTTGTCATCGTATTTTCCGATTTCCCAATTTTGCGATACAATTAACTCTTAAGTGAAGCTTAGAATTAATCTAATTACTGCTAAGTATGATTAAGAACAAATAATCATATCAGGATATCGGGATTCATGGTTTTGTGAACAACAATTTTCATGTCATTGGATTTCCCGATTTCCCGATCCCCGATTTTTTGATTAATGAAATCCCGAAAAAAAAATGTTTTAACTTAAATAATATATCGCGATTTCGGCGATTGGGGTTCTTCAATGACTTGTTTCCTTGGCATCAAAAGTTCCTAAACTCCGATACGAATGTTTTTAAGTTTAATCCCAGATTAACACAATTTAATCATTCTTAGAATCAAGGTTTAAGGTCTAAACTTTTGTACGACATTTGTCCAATTTGGTAAGTTTCTATCATATTTGAAAATATTGGGAAAGCTCAGGTACAAACATTAAATTCATATATTCGGGGATATCTTTTGCATTTATTTCATAACAGAGGTACAAATATCGATGATTTTATGATATATTCGAAATAAATTTTGAAACGTTTACATTATTATTTCGAAGCTAAATTCTGCTCTGTTACAGGTATTCAAGTGAACACAGAGCTATTGCGCCCAAAAAGGCTTCAAAGAAAAATGAAGAGCAACCAGAAGGTGATATTATTTCTGATACTACTGCATCTGGGGTAGTACACTCTGTCAAATCATGGGTTGCAGTTGCGGAAAAAATGGAGGATGAACTTAAATATGCGGATAATGGTGCGGACAATCATCTCCGAGATATCGCCGAAACTGAGCTTCATAAGGTTGTTGCATGCCCGAGACTTGTTTCATATACTGATATGATCACCTGGGCACTAGATAAAGTAGACGTTCTGACCAGAAGTATTCTGAACGAACAAGGAGCCGTCATCGGCTCATTCAGACCTGAACATATCCAAGTAATGTATAAGCTCTCGCCCAATTATAGACACACTTATAATACTGAGTTTGTAGCTTCATTTCAAAGAAAAGAGTGTGTTGAAGGTGGCCAAACATATCCTGACATGATAAGAGGATGGGCCAGAGATGAAAACAAGTTTAGGGATAATGAACATGGAATTTATGTCACAACTTCCTTAAATGAATATATGGTGTATTTAGCAATGATGTTGTGTAGACTTTTTGGGAGAAAGGACCCTTTTCATTTTAATGCAGACTGGACACCTTTCTTAGAGGAAGTTTCAGAGGGGCGTAGTTTCAATTGGCATAAAATTTTATCAGACAACATCTCTTCAGAGGTTATAAATTACAAAACAGCTAGGTCAAAGGGACAGCCAGTGGCCTTTTATATGTTAGCTTATATCATGGACGCCATTTGTTTTATGACTCCTTTTCCATTAATGAATTGGAGTTGGAATGCCTCTTGCCCAGAACCTATCCATAAGTACCACTCAACTCTGTGGGAAGAAAATGCAAAAAACACTTTTTATGAGGTTTGCCATTATGTAATTATTCCTCTACACAGAATTTTCTTACGATGCGAACCTCCTCGCATTTCCAATACCATCATAGAAAACCTCAAATTAGTTGCTGACTGGTTCATTGAAGACAATTTTTCCTATGTGAGAGTCTATGGCTGTTCTATCCCGCCTCATGCACTGCCCAAAATTTTACCAGACAGGTTAATATGTAGAGAAGTGGCTTATCAGTTGGTACATGGTGGTATTGGGCTAGAATTAAAAGCTCAACAGAAAAAGGCATGGCCATCTTTTCCTGTTTATCTAGGAAAATTTGCTTTATTAAACATAGGTCATTCTAAGGAAGAAGCCGAATCGTTGAGTGAAGTGAAATTAGTGGATATAGAACACAGAAAACACGATCCATACCAAATAATCAATCGGCATGTCACACATTGTGGTTTGAAAGCATATGAACATGAGATCTCAATTTATGATGATGTTTTTAGAAATGCTAAATCTTATGAGGAAGTTTAGAGCAGAGTGCAAACCTTGTCACCTGATGCACATGTGGGGTTTGCATCTTTTCAAAGAAATAGAAATCAATGTCTGCCAAAGATCTTACAAGGTGAAATGCTAGCACAAGAGCAAGAAAAAAATTCCTCCCGGGTTTGAAACCATTATTCAGTATAATGCAAGTGATAAAGATAAATTGAAAGAGTCTGAAATACCTCCTCATAATACAGAGGATTCTCAGACCAAAGAAACACAGACATAAAAGGGAAAGGGAATAGAAAAAAACCCAATAGACCTTGATGATATTCCAGAAAGTGTTGGTGGAACAGCTTCACAGGAACTTGGTAGTCCCATTACAACGTTAACCCCACTGCAGGCTACTTTTGGAACCCCTCATGAAGGAGTTCTATATGTAAATGATTTAGAGCCGATCACCAGAGATGAAATTCCTTCATCTGATTATTTTTTCAGCAAAAAATGAAGGGCTGTCTTGAAACAGGAATTACATCCTATGGGAGAAAGAATGGTTAAAAAACATAAAATCATCATTGACGGAAAGACGCTAAACGAAGGAGAATTTGCCACTGAGCTAGCAGGAACCATGGGGGCAATAGAATCAACCAATATGTATTCTGTAGGAAACCTAACCACTATGCTAGAGTAGAAGGAGCGAGAAATAGTTCAACTATAGGACAGGTTAAAGGAGAATGAAAAAATTATTGGCTAGGGAATACAAAAAGGTCTAGATCAAGCTAGACTCAAAGACATCCAAGAAATCCAAAAGTTAAATGGAAATTTGGATGAGGCAAAAAATATGATACAGGTTACTCAAGAACAAGTGCAAAAGTTGGGTAATGAAAATAAATCTCTGCAAGATAAAATCATTTCAATTACTAATCAATTGATTGAAATGGAACATTTCAAGGCTAAAGCATCAGAGATATATGCAAATATTGAGGAGGAACAACAGAAGATATTCTGTAATCTGGAACTCATCCAGAATTATTTTCAAGAATCTAAATGGTCTATGGAAAAGGTAGTGCAAAAAGAAAAAGAAGCTAAAGCAGCAAGAAATTCCTTCCAAAAGATAATAACTTCTTTACGAAAAGAAGAAGCTGGAAAATCACGGAAGTTATCTATTTCAGAGTAGTTGAAAGGAGATATTATGATTAAGGTTTTGGAAACAAAATTGGAAGGATATAAAGAATAACAAAAGGAGTCAATGAAGATTATCAAAAGATCTTCGATTCTATTAAAAAAGATTGATCTGAGATCCCGAGGAGACAGGATGGATTTTCCAGGGTTGTTAGGAGAAATTGACATTGACAGGTATCAGCTGAAAACAAAGAAGAACTTGAAGAAATCTCAAATATCGAGAAATGCGGTCAACATTATAGAAATCGAGGAAATTGGATGATGGCTTCAAGTTGAAGCTGGAAAAGTTAAATTCTTGAAAAACAATAGGAAACCGGTTGCGGTCTACAAAGTTTCTTCTGTTTAGGCTTAAGCGAGTACCGAAGCCCCTAAAGTCTTGTTTTAGAGAAATCGTTCAATATTTGAGGCGGATAAAGAAAGTTCTTCAACTCAAGAGTTAAAACTTTGTAGATATTTCTATTTTTAGAACTTGAAATAAATTGTAAGCGGTTGACATTAGTTTAATACAGCGAAATAGTAGGAATTTGGTTAGTTACCAACGGAAGATTTAGATAGAAAGGTATAAATATAGTTTCAAAGGGAAATTTGAAAGAGGGCTTCATAAATTTTGGAGAAAGCCAATTTTTGTACGGTCAGCTTTAAAATTTATTGGAATATAATTAAGCAGCGGATGCGGATCACGCAATTTAGTGACTATGCTTCTGTCTATCATTATTTTGTTAAATCTTCTTCTTAATGTGTGTTTCTAGCAAATAAATCAATTTGATATTATAGGCATTGTTGTTTATTGTTTAAGATTGGTTTGGATGTTGAATGTATTACAGTTTTCCTCTGAGATTACTTTAGCAATTTTAAGACCTATAAATCTTTTGTTCATATTATTTCTCTTTGTTAGAAATATTGTTTCTCTTTCATTATTGTTAATTGAAATATAAGATTATTTCCAGATAAAAGCCTTATATTTCTCTCTGTTGTGTTACATTGTCTACAATTTCAAAATTGTCCACAAAACAAGGAAACGACCTTGATTGTGTTTTACATTACTGTTTTAGATTTAAAAGTTGTTTCATTAATATCTTCTTTGAAAGTATGAAGTAACCAATTTATAAAAACCCTTTTATAAACATTTAAAACCCTATCACCCATAACAGTCCCTAGTGGTAGACAACAAAACGTAGAACCTGGTCTTCAACCAGCATTGCCCTAAATCTATTTAACACCATCTTACAAGCTGCAACAAATAGGACTGAGTTAGAAAGATGTGGGCTGCAATCGAACATGACATAAGCATCCAAGAACAACGGGAAATAGAGAGCGAGCAGGTTGGCTGAATCGAAGTCTAGTTTTCTTTGTTTCTTCTTTCGATACCTCATCATAAAATTATTTTATTCCGGATGCCTTGACGGTGTGTTTATAGCCTTAAAACACAAACTTCAGTTTCAACATCTTTTGAAGCCTTTATTAGGGGCGAGAAGAAATAAATTATTTCCACAGGAAGGCATTATTGTTACTTTTACATTTTTATAGTGAACAAGAATAGAAAACTTTATAAGGCTAAATTATCTTTCACTTGACGACTCCAATGTTGGTGGCTAATAGCCACAAAAAACATAGAAAAAATCTGGACAACAAGCGGACCTGCATGGATCTCTAATCTGGAAAAATTCTTAAAATCAAGAAAATCATTTAAGCAAATCCTTTTATCAATTCATTTCTGAGGATCAGGTCTAATTACGGTCGAATTCATGAAACCTTTGAGCGATCACTTTTCAGCACAACTTCGTTTGATACTTTCTTGCCACAATTTTAGGTCTCCCTTGTCTTCAGAATCTTCTCCACCCTGCTTTGTCCCAATTTCGGTTCCAAACCTAACCATGGCGGGACAAAATGTTGGAGGAAGTGGAGAGAGTGGTGGAGGTGGGAATCAAATACCAGTTCCTGTGATTTTTTGCCAAAGTGGATGCTAGGTATGCTCCCCTAGTTCTTCTTTCCCCTCTTCATGATATTCCTAAAAACTATATGAAGAGCCTCCCCAAATTCACGGGGAGGTGATCTAGCACAGAACATATCAATTTTTTCGATCAATTTCTTGGATATACTTGGAGATGATAGAACGGAATGTTTATTCAGTTAGCATTCAAACCTTTGAGGGACAGGTGAGAATTTGGTTTCGATCCTTACCAGCCAGATTGTTAAGATCTTATGAAGAGTACGGAAGTGCATTCATGGAGACAATGGGGTGAAAGAAAAGATCACCTTTACTACCTAACAAAATTCAGAGCCCTAAAAAAGAAAAATTCTTAATTGATTGTTGGAATTCACTAGCGATTTAATAAATTATATAGTAAAATTCAAGGTACAGTTAAGCCTTCACAACCTTCAGCCAAAGTAACTTATGTTGATGCTTTTGATCCTGACTTTGCTCTACTATTGAGGGAGATAATATCCCGGTGGAGTCTCCCCAAAATGCAAGATGGCAGCTGTTGAAATTGAGATCTAATATGATGGCATCGAGCTTAAAGCAAAGGCGAAAATATAAATAAAGAGAAAATAAAAATTTAAAGAATAAAGGTGGACCCACCGAGTGGGAAAATCTATTTGGAGATAGGAAATAGATGAAATGGCTAGAGGTCATCCCAACTCTCAAACAAAATTTCAAAATGGAGTTAGAAAAACCTAGAAGGGGATGAATTTTCCGAGGAAAGGATTTCGAAAAAATCCGAGGAACACAAGGACCACATAAAGCGATGAAGATCCAAAAGTTCAAGCACCATTTAAGAGAGAAGATTATATTGGAGAAGAGGATTTTGGCAGATTTGAAGAGTTGGGCGAAGATATTCATTGTCTTGGTGATGATAGCTGAGTATCCTTATTTATCTAGACGGATTATGAGCATCGTTAGTATCCTTATTTATACAGCTCCAGCGGGGACCCTGGAATCTCCACAGTGGAGACGAGAATGTAGACCAGGTGCCTTCATTGGGTAATGGGGTCAAGGGTTTATTTATGATAAACTGATCAAGGAGTAATAAAGATAACACGTACGGTCTTTGAAAGCATTTTCAAAGCTTCTCACTTATTTGAAATTCATCTATAGTCTTATTCAAAATTTTCCTTCTCATTTCAAAATTGAGTTAGTATTGAGATGGTTAGAATAATCTTTAGAAGCTCAACGGATTATTGAATATCGAGCTTGCATCAAATGAAACAAAATTCATCAATTTAAAGCTGGGAAGCTCTATTTAACCAAGACGAATATCAGTTTTGAGAAAAAGTCAGTGCTAGAATAAGTTATAGATAAGTGTGACAATATACCGAGATACCTCGGATATTGCTTCAACGCCCGGTGAGGCACATTCGGTACGGTGGAGTTATCATCTTTTTACTGATTTTCCTTTCACCGCTTCGAATGTTGATTTTATGTTTTAGACATTGCTTCAACGCCCGTGAGCCTATTTAGTACCTTGGTGAAGTTATCTATTTTATATTTTCAGGCGAGGGAAATCATTTAAATGAAATTCCTTTCCTTCGTCTGTGGGGACTAGATTGGGGCAATCAATTATGAATTTTCCTTTCACCATATGTCTATAGTTATCATGCTAGTGAGGGGCAATCGATATATTTAATATATCAGGGTTGGTAATCAATATAAAGTTTTATGATAAAGGATTGTCAATTGTTTTGATTACTCTAGACCATCTTTTCTCAACCTTCAAAACACCCTAGTCCGTAGAGAAAAAAGGAATACACATTTTCAAGGGATCTTCTTTTGAGCAAGCCAAGAAAGTTTAAACAACTTGTTAAACAACTTAAGATATCTTGGGAAATTAATCTCAAATTTAGCCATTTTTGTGGAGAGAGAGAAAAACATGAAAATGACAGTGTCGACTTCAATCATTTGATAATTTTCAAAGTCAATACAAAATCTCTTCAACTCTGACACAAATTTTTTAAAAGTTAAAACTAAGGGTATTAAAGGTAACCTTTCAAAAATGTAAAACCAGAATACCTCAGATATAATTTCAAAAATGACTTTGTGGATTTTTATTTATTTTTATTTTTATTTTTTTTATTGTGTTTTAAATTTTTTATTTTGAAAAATGGTTTTAACAATTTGAAGAAACTACATTATGTACAAATTTATTTTATTTTGTTTTAATTTTATTTATTTCTTTATATATATATATATATATATATATTATTCCACATGTAATGCTTTAAGAATCGTGCATTAACGGGAGAATTTAGGATCTGCTTTAAGAATCGTGCATTAACAGGGGCATTTAGGATCTTACCATCTAAATTTTCCAGTAGAAAAGAGTTTTTACCTTCAGAAGATGATATTTTAAAAGGTCCATACCAGATGTGATCAAATTTACCGTTTTTACCCAAATCTCCTTTCGAGCATCCCACCTCAGGACTAGATCTCTTGGAAGAAAGTTTATGTTCTTAGCCTTGCGATCAAATAACAGCTTCATATTATCCTGGTACTTCTGTATCTTTTCATCTATTACATCCCTGTGTTTCTGAACTTCAATTAGTTGGTTTATTCTTCTGGTGAGAGGATTTGGCTCTTCCTTCTCATCTTGCCACAACTTCATTACAGGAAGTGCTAGGTTTATGGGTAATACCACATCTGTACCATAAAACATTTGAAATGGTGAGGTACCAATAGATTTCTTCATTCCTATTCGATTTTCCCATAAAGCATACTTTAAATGTAAGTGCCAAGATATTTTATTTTCCTTTAAGACCTTCTTAATTATGCTGATCAAACTCTTATTAGAAGATTCAACCAAACCGTTTCCTTGTGGATAATATGTTGTGGAATGTCCTAGTACAATGTTATATTTTTGACAAAAACTAATCATTGCCATTGACTTGAAAGCTTGAGCGTTATCTGTTACTATCTTTCTAGGACATCCAAATCTTGCCAATTTATTTTCTTCCAAAAATTCTATAACCACTGAGTCAGTGGCTTTCCTGGTAGGAATTGCCTCCACCCACTTAGTGAAATAATCTGTGGTAGTGAGTATCCACCTATGTTGGGCACTTGAATGTGGATTTATCTCACCTATGAAATCAAGCCCCCATTGCTGGAAAGGTGCTTCTGTTTTGACTAGGACTAACGGCATAGCTGGCAACTTCTGTTTTCCAGTGAAAAATTGACAAGGGTTACAAGCCCTTACCTTAGCATTTACATCAGGGAACAGCTTGGGCCAATAATAACCAACCCTTAAAATTTTGTATGTTGTTTCTCTCCAAGCATGATGCCCTCCATAGAGCCCTTCATGAAACTAATTTATGACTTCCTCTGTCTCTGATTCAACCAAGAAAACTAAGAGGAAACCAAGTGGGTCTTTCCAGTATAACTTTTTCTCAGAAATGCAATATTTAACTGCATGCAATTTCAATGTTCTAGCTTTAGAAGATGACAATTCATCTGGACATTTCAAAGTTAAAAGATATGTCACTATATCTTTATACCATTCAGATGAAATGAATTTGTCCTCAATCTTGTTTTCAATTATTTGATCATCGATTTAATTCATATCTATCCATTCTTCTTTTTCTTGAGCGTTGTTCATTCCAAGATCCCAAAAATTAGATTCAGCTAGCAGTCTAGCTAAACCCTGTCCTTTAACTAATTTAGTTGGCTTGACCTCCAAGTCAAATTCCTGAATTTTTGCAAGCCATCTACCCCTCTTACCGTCACTTTCTGCTTGTACTAAGATATCCTTTACAGCGCTGGTAGGTACATACGCAATGATTTTGGAATGTAATACATACGTTCTGAAAGCCTTCAATGCTTTAACCATTGCGTAAGCTTGTTTTTCCATTATATTGTATTTAAGCTCGGCGTCTCGAAGGCTCTTACTGAAAAAAGTGATGGGTTGCTCAAAACCCTCTTCATTCTTTTGGAGGAGAACAACAGCCAGTGTATGTTCTGAAGAAAATGAAAAAATGAAGAACTCCTTAAGATAATCTGGACTTGCTAGTACCGAAGCTTCACTTATAACTTTTTTAATGTGAGCAAAGGATGCCCTTGCTTCTATTGTCCACTTAACTTCGTTGTTCTTCCTGAGCATATCTGTTATCAGTTTAACAATTTCAGCAAAATTAGGAACGAATCTTCTCAAAAAAATTATTTTTCCTAAAAAAGATTGAATTTCTTTAACATTTCTAGGAATAGATAATGTTTCTATGGCCTCTACTCTCTTAGGATCAATTCTGATACCATCTCGGGATACTATATAACCCAACAACTTGCCCTCTTGCATGGCGAACTGAGATTTTTTTTGATTCAATGAAAGTCCAAACTTACGACATTTTTCAAGAGTTTGTTTTAAATGAATAATGTGGTCTTCATCTGATTTAGAAAACACAGTAAGGTCATCCAGATATATAACTACAAACTTATCTCGTTCGCCGACAAAGGAAATATCCATTGCTCGTTGAAATGTGGCTCCTGCGTTCATTAATCCAAATGGCATTTTATCATACATAAAAGTACCCCAAGGAGTGGTGAATGCAGTCTTTTCCTTATCAGGTTCACTAACAACAATTTGGTTATATCCTGAAAAGCCATCAATCATAGACATCCTAGTAGCCCCTACTACTTTTTCCAGCATGTGATCCATTTTTGGTAGAGGGTAATTGTCTTTAAGAGAAGATTTATTTAAATTTATAAAGTCAACGCATAATCTGATCTCTCCATTTTTCTTTCTCACTGGTACTAAATTGGCAACCCAATCAAAATATCTCAAAGGAACAATAATTTTAGCATCCAAAAGTTTTTTAACTTCTTTCTCAATGACAGGTAATAAGATTGGGTTAAATTGTCTAAGTTTTTGCTTGAAAGGTTTGACACCTGGTTTAAGTGGGATTTTGTGTTCTATCACCGAGGTGTCATAAGTTTTCAAATCTTCATATGACCATGCAAACACATCTTTATATTTTTCAATAACTTTGTATATTTGTTTTTATTTTCTACTGACAAAAATTTAGATAACTTAACCATTCTGGGATTATCTACAGTTCCTATGTTACAGTCTTCAACCTCTTCTGGTGGAGGTTGTAGAGTAGTCTTAGAAGGCATGTCATCTTTATTAAAGATTCTTTCTAAAGGTATCAGACCTTTGGGGATTTGATTATTTTTTAAAACAAGCATCCGGTGATCAACTATTTTATCATGAAACTCTTTTGCATCTTCACCTTCCTGGATGATCCAAAAAGGATCATTTTGATTCTCCTGATCATTATATGTTTCTGAAAACTCATCTAAAGATTCAAGAAATTTTCTAAGTTGCTCATCATCTTCGAAAACTTGCCAATGTTGCACGTTATCAGGTATGGAAGGGCGATGACTCATTTGAATATGGTATTTTAAATTAAAATCCGTTGGGGGGCTAAATGTTGATGCAACTTTAGCTAAGGCATCGGCCTGTTGGTTTTCAGATCTAGGGACAAAATGGAAATTCGCAGAAATGAATAAATTCTCTATTAAATCCCATACACAGTTTCTATAAGTCCTTAATCTAGGATTTTTTGCTTGATATTGTCGGTTTACTTGTTTTATGATTAATTCAACATCACCGAAAACTTCAATATTTTTAATTTTCATTTTTCTTGCAGCTTCTAAACCAAGTACTAAAGCCTCATATTCACATACATTATTTGTACAGTCTATATACCACTGGAGCCTATAAGAAAAAGGTATTACAAATTGATCGTCAGGGGAAATAAGGAGTACTCCAACCCCATCTCTGAGATAGGAGGAAGCTCCATCAAAAAACATTTTCCATGTACCAGTATTATATACATTTTCTTTTATTTCATTTTTTTGAACTTTTTCTTCTGTATCTTTATCATCTACATCTATCTCAAAATCATCATCTAACGATAATATACAGTTCCCTAAATCCTGGTCTGCAATATACACTGGGTGATTTTTAGGATTTTTTGGGTCACTCACAGTGAATGCCATTCGAGTTTCCCTGTATAGATGAGTGAATTGTCCTCCGAAAACAGGGATTGTGGCGTATGTCATATCTAACTGAATGGATCCACCAAGCTTAGCACCCCATGATCTAGATAGTGGCATTCCATATTTTGGGGGGATATTTGCAACTACCACATCCATAAGGATGCTTTTAGAGGGTATCTGGGCTAAGTTAACCACTAGGTCTTTAATCATTCCTATGCATTTAACCCTTCTAGAATCAAAAGAATACAAATCACCATAGGGCCTAGTAACTTCGAGACCAAGTTTATCCATTATTGCTTTAGGCATGACATTATGTGAAGCTCCAGAATCCAACATACAATTGTGTAAAAGGTGATAAAAAATGGTAAGCATGATATAAAAAGGAGCTACTGTATCTTTTGCTCCTTCTACGTGCAGACCGAAAACTATGATAGGTTTATCGTCTTCTAAGTTAATTGTGTCGGCTTGACTTTCCTTTTCAGAAAAAATGATCATTTTAGCTATTTGTTTTCAGTATACTGGATTTTTGGCTAATTCGACAAGAGGGATAGGAATTTTGATCTTGCTTATTTCGTTTTCCAAATTAAAATTGCCTATGGCCTTGTCATTTTCAATATGTGGGGCTTCCATAACCTTTTTCTCATCTTTACGTTGTGGTGTAACTTTATTTTCTTTTATCGGAGTTTGAGTATTTACAGGGGTAGTTCCTACTGGCTCTAACTGTACAGGGTTATCTGTTGTATTTCTTTTTGCAGACTGTTTATCTGCAACTTTTGGGTTTTCCTCATTAGTATCATTTCTAAGCAAAACCTTTTTTGTTTGAACATTAGGAAGATTTTTATTTCACGGTCTCAGATTATATCTTCCCTGCAAATCAACGATAATGTCATCTGCAACACTTTGATATGTATGATCATCAGTTGCATTATTTCTAACTGTATCTTTTGATTTACTTTCCTTATTGAACGATGCTTCATAATCTTGTCTAGATAAATAAGGATACCAGTTATCATCACCAAGACAATGAATATCTTCGTCCAACTCTTCAAATTCGCCAAAATCTTCTTCTCCAATATAATCTTCGCTCTTAAATGTTGCTTGAACTTTTTGATCTTCATTTTTTATCGTTTTATGTGGTCCTTGTGTCTCGGGATTTTTTCAGAAATCCTTTCTGGGAAAATTATCCCTTCTAGGTTTTTCTAACTCCATTTTTGAAATTTTGTTTGAGAGTTGTTGGATGACCCTAGCCATTTCATCTATTTTATCTCCAGCAGATTTTCCTGACCCTGAGGGTCCACCTTGTTCTTTAAATTTTTTATTTTCTTTATTTATATTTTCTGTCTTTCCTTTAAGCTTTCCTGATGCCATCATATTAGATTCAATTTCAACAGCGTCATCTTGCCTTTTGGGGAGATCTACTGATCTTCTCTCCCTCAATAGTAAAACAAAGTTAGGATCAAAAGCACTAGCATAAGTTACTTTGGCTGAAGGTTGTGAAGGCTTAACTTCAGCTGAAATTTTATTATATAATTTATTAAATCGTTGTGTGAATTCCAACACTGACTCAGAATTTTTCTTTTTTAGGGCTCCAAATTCTGTTAGGTAGTAAAGGTGATATTTTCTTTCACCCCATTGTCTGATGAATGCACTCTCCAGCTCTTCATAAGATCTTAATGACCCGGCTGGTAAGGATCGAAACCAGGTTCTTACCTGTCCCTCAAAATTTTGAACAAGTAATCTTGAATAAACATCTTCATGTTCTATTCCAAGTATATCTGCAAATTGATCGAAAAAATTGATATGTTCTTGCGCAGTTAGATCACCCTCCCCTGTAAATTTAGGGAGGCTCTTCATATAGTTTTCAGGTAGATCATGAAGAGGGGCAGGAAGAACTAGGGGAGCATACCTAGCAGCCACTTTGGAAAAAATCACAGGAACTGGTATTTGATTCCCTCCACCTCCACCACCTCCTCCACCTCCTCCAACATTTTGTCTCACCATGGTTAGGTTTGGAACTGAAGTTGGGACAGTGTGTGGATAAGATTCTTGGAAGATAGGAGACGAAACTTCAGGGCAAGAAAAAGTATCAAAAGAAGGTGGAAGAGAAAGTGATCGTTCAAAGGTTTCTGATGAATTCGACTTTGTAAAATTAGACCGATCTGTAGTATAAGTTGAAAAGAGGTTTTGTTTAAATGATTTTCTTGTTTTTAAGATTTTTTCCGGATTCGAGACTGGCGAGGTCTGTTTGTTGTCCGGATTTTTTCTAGTGTTTTTTTGGCTATTAGCCAGTTTATTAAATGTGGAGTCGCCAAGTGAAAGATAATTTTAGCCTTATAAAGTTTTATGCTCTTGTTCACTATCAACAACAGAAAGTGTCAATGTCGTTCTTCCCAGGGAAAAAATTCGTTTCTTCGCTCCCCGACAACGACGCCAAAAAGTTGTTGTTCCTGAGTTTGTGTTTTAAGGCTATAAAACACACCGTCAAGGCATCCGAATAAAGAATTTTATGATGAGGTTATGAAAAGAAGAAACAAAGAAAAACTAGATCAGATTCAGTTTCTCAACTGTCTCTGTCTTGCTTCCCGTTGTTCTTGGATGCTTATTTCACGTTCAATTGCAGCCCACGATCTTTCTAACTCAGTCCTATTTGTTGAAGTTTGTAAGATGGTGTTAAATAGGTTTAGGGAAATGCTTGTTTGATCCTGAAGACCAGGTTCTATGTTAGGTTGTCTGCCGTTAGGAACTGTCATGGGTGATAGGGTTTTAAATGTTTATAAAAAGGGTTTTTTATAAATTGGTTACTTCATACTTTCAGAGAAGATATTAATGAAACAACTTTAAAATCTAAAACGGTAATGTAAAAACACAATCAAGGCCGTTTCCTGGTTTTGTGACAATTTTGAAATTGTGGACAATGAAACACAACAGAGAGAAATATAAGGCTTTTATCTGGAAATAATCTTATATTTCAATTAACAATAATCAAAGAGAAACAGGATTTCTAATGAGGAGAAATATTAAGGAACAAAAGGATTACAGGTCTTAAAATTACTAAAGTAATCTCAGAGGAAAAACTGTAATACATTCAACATCCAAACCAATATGAAACAATAAACAACAATACCTATAATATCAAATTGATTTATTTGCTAGAAACACACATTAAGAAGAAGATTTAACAAATGATGATAGACAGGGGAAGAAACATAGTCACGAAATTGCAGGATCTAGAATCTTGTTGCGAATTATATTCCAATAAATTTTAAAGCTGACCGTACAAAAATTTTCTTTCTCCAAAATTTCTGAAGCCCTAAATCAACCTCTTGAAACTATATTTATACCTTTCTATCTAAATCTTCCGTTGGTAACTAACCAACTTCCTAATATTTCGGTTGCATAAACTAATGTCAACCGTTTATAATTTATTTCGAAGTTCTAAAAATAGAAATATTTACAAAGTTTTAACTTTGAGTTGAAGAACTTTCTTTATCTGCTTCAGTATATTGAACGTATTTCTCTAAAAAGTTCACCAAGACTTTAGGGGCCTCTGGTACTTCGTTTGCTTCAAACGAGAAGAAAATTCTTTGTAGACCTGGCAACTGGTTTCCTATTGTTTTCTCGGTGAATTTAACTTTCTCCAGTTTCGAACTTGAAGCCATCATCCACTTCTCGATTTCTGAAATGTTGACTGCTTTGATATTTTAGATTTCCGCTTTCTTTTATTCAAGTTCTTATTTTTTTTTCAGCTGATACATGTTAATGTCGATTTCTCCTAACGACTCAGAAATGCCATATGTCCCGATCTGTACTGAATATTTTTCAATAGAATCGAAGATCTTTTGACAATCTTCATTGACTCCTTTTGTTATTATTTTATATCCTTCCAATTTTGTTTCCCAAACCTTTATCATTATGTCTCCTTTCAACTGCTCTGAAATAGATAACTTCTGTAATTTTCATTTTATATCCTTCCAATTTTGTTTCCCAAACCTTTTTCATTATGTTCCTTTCAACCTGCTCCTAAATAGATAACTTCAGAATTTTCCTGCCTTTCTTTCAGAAGAAGTTATTATCTTTTGGAAGGAATTTCTTGTTGCTTTAGCTTTTTTCTTTTGCACTACCTTTTCCATGGACCATTTAGATTCTTGAAAATAATTCTCGATGATTTCCAGATTACAAAATAATTTTTGTTGTTCTTCCTCAATATTTACATATATCTCCGATGTTTTAGTCTTGAAATGTCTACCTAACTGCTGATGTAATTGAAATGATTTTATCTTGTAGAGATTTATTTTCATTGCCCAACCTTTGCACTTGTTCTTGAGTAACTCAGATCATATTATTTGCCTCATCCAAATTTCCATTCAACTTTTGGATTTCTTGAATGTCTTTGAGTCTAGCTTGCTCTAGACCTTTTGTATTCCCCAGACAATAATTTTTTCATTCTCCTTAACCGGCCCTATATTGAACTATTTTCGGCCTCTCGCTTTCAAAGATGTTGGTTAGGTTCCCTACATAATACATATTGGCTGATTCTATGGCCCCCATGGTTCCCCAGCTCTATGGCGAATTCTCCTTCATTTAGCTTTTTTCTGTCAATGATGATTTTATGTTTTCTAACCATTCTTTCTCCCACAGGATGTAATTTTGTTTCAACACAACCCTTCGCTTTTTGGTCGAAAAAATAACTGCATGAAGGAATTTCATCTCCTCGGGTGATCTACTTCTAAATCACATAGAACTCCTTCATGAGGGATCCCAAAAGTTGACTGAAGTGGAGTCAATACTGTAATAGGACTACCAAGTTCCTGTGAAGCTATTCCACCAACACTTTCTGGAATATCATCAAGGTCTATTGGGTTTGTTTCTATGCCCTTTCCATTTTCTGTCTGTGTTTCTTTGATCTAGGAACCTTCTGTATTGGCGAGGAGGTAGTCTGCACTCTTCAATTTATCTTTATCACTTGCATTATACTAAATAATGGTTTCAAACCCAGGAGGAATTTTTTTTGTTGCTCTTGTGCTAGCATTTCGCCTTGTAAGATCTTAGGCAAACATTGCTTTCTATTTCTTTGAAAATATGAAAACCCCACCTATGCATCGTGACAAGGTTTGTACTCTTCTCTGAACTTCCTCATAATATTTATCATTTCTAAAACATCATCATAAACTGAGATCTCATATTCATATGCTTTCAAACCACAAATGTGACATGTCATTGATTATTTGGTATGGATCAGGAGTTTCGTGGTTCTATATATCCGACCAATTTCACTTCACTAACGCATTCTATCAGCCTTAGAATGACCTATGTTTACTGTGCTAAAATTTTCCTAGATAAATTGGAAAAGATGGCCATGCCTTTTCTGCTGGCCGAAGCTTTTAATTCTAGCCCAATACCACCATTAACCAGCTGATAAACCACTTCTCTGCATATCAACCTATATGGTAAAAATTTTGGGAGTGCATTAGGTGGAATAGAACAGCCATAAAACCTCACATAGGAAAAAATTTCCTAAATGAACCAGTCAACAACTGATTTTAGGTTTTCTATTATGGTATTGGAAATGCGAGGAGGTTCGCATCCTAAGAAAATTTTGTGTAGAGGAATAATTACATAATGAAAAACCTCAAAAGTGTTTTTTCATTTTCTTCCTACGAGTTGGTGGTACTTATGGACATGTTCTGGGCAAGAGGCATTCCACCTCCAATTCATTAATGGAAAAGGAGTCATAAAACAAATACCCATGATATAAGTTGATATATAAAAGGCCATCGGTCAGTCCCTTGGACTCCAAATTGTTTTGTAATTTATAACCTCTGAAGAGATGTCTAATAAAATTTTATGCCAATTGAAACTGCGTCCCTCCAAAACTTCCTCTAAGAAAGGTGTCAAGTCTGCATTAAAATGAAAAGGGTCCTTTCTCCCAAAAAAGTCTACACAACATCATCGCTAAATACAACTATATATTCTCATTTAAGGAAGCCGTGGCATAAATTCCATGTCTATTAGCCTCTAAACTGTTCTTCAGACCTCGCCCATCCTCTTATCATGTCAGTGTATGTTTGGCCACCTTCAACACACTCTTTCTTTGAAATGCAGCTACAAAATCAGAATTATAAGTGTGTCTATAATTGGTCGAGAGCTTATACATTACTTGATATGTTAGGGTCCGAATGAGCCGCATGACTACCCTTGTCTGCTCGCTGTAATTTCCGCCTAACGCTCTACTTTATCCGCCTGTGTGATCATATCAAGATATGAAACAAGTCTCTAAGGCAACCTTTATGAAGCTCTTCCGCATGATATCTCGTAGGATGATTGTCCCACTCATTATCCGTGATATTTGTTCATCCTCCATTTTTCTAACCTAGCCCATGATTCGACAGTATGTACCACCCCGTGATGCGAGTATCGTAAATACACGCCTCAAGCTGTTCTTCAGCTTTTGAAGCCTTTTTACCATAGCCTCGCGGTTCACTTGAATAATTGTAATGTGTTATTAATTCTCCTAGCTTCTAAATAATAATGTAAACGCTTCAAAATTTATTTCTAATATATCATAAAATCATCGAGATTTGTAACTCTGTTATGAAATAAATGCAAAAGATATCCCTGAATATATGCATTTAATGTTTGTACCTGAGTTTTTTTCAATATTTTCAAATATGATAGAAACTTACCAAATCGAAAAATGTCGTACAAAAGTTTAGACCTTAAACCTTGATTCTAAGAATGATTAATTTGTGTTAATTTAAGATTAACACAAATTAATCATTATATCTAGTTTCTAACTTTTTGATTCCAAGGAAACAAGTTTATCAAGAACCCTCACCAAACTTTATATATTGGCTTAAGTTAAAACATTTTATTATCTTAATTAATCCATTAGTTTAGTTCTCGATTTCATTAATCTAAAATCGGGATCTGGAAATCAAAATCCAATGTCATGAAAATTGCTGCTCAAAAAACCGCGAACCCGGATATCCCGATATGATTATTTTCTCTTAATCATACTTAGTAGTAATTATATTAATTCTAAGCTTCACTTAAGAGTTAATCAGACCGCAGTAACCTGAAATCGAAAAATATGATGACAAGTTTCTTTTTTCTCACAAAATCGAACTCGGACGATATGATGAGATTAACTTAAGGTTTAAACCCTTTTTAATTATGATTTAAGTAAATGATGTTTTAATTAAAGATTAATGTATTGGGAAATTGTGAATTGGGATTTCGCTATTCAATATGCATTGACCATTTGTTCACGCAAAATTCCGAATCTCGATATCCCGATGCAAATTTAAAACTCCTTAAGTTTTTTAAATCAATGTCCTTTTTTTAGAAGATTATTTCGAATAATATTGGGAAACTTATATTTGTTAAGATTTTTATCATTCTTTGTCCAAAAATGAATCTTAAAGGTAATTTTGAATTCGTCGGAGATGAAAATTTTGCTTTAGGAAATTTATAAAATGCAAAGACTCAAAGATACAATTTTTTTTTATCCTCAAGATAAAAAATTCAAGGTCTGTTTCAACACTCACCATCTCAAATTGCTGGCAGCCTTGAAGCAACAATTAGTACTTAATATACCTTTCTTCTTGCATACCATACTACATGAAGTTTCCTTAAGAACACAAAATTCCAAGGATCGTGTTACTGTCACTAGCCACCAGAGATTAGTTAAACTAATAGTGGATAAAGCATTGAGTCAAACTCAATTAACTTGGGAGAATTTGATTGAGGTCAATAGACCTCCACAACTGGAGTAGATGACTACCAACCAAAGTGAAATTCCACCGCCTCAAACCGAAGTTGAAGCATACCCTGCTCAAATCACTGAGGCCCAGACCTCAGAGACACAAGAACTAACAAAAAGGAAGAAGAGAACAATGGTTGCTCGTAGATCCCCCCCTAGGAAAAGGAAGAGAATAAGACAAACTCAGGAAACAACTGAAGCAATTTAGGATGCAACAGAGCACCCTGAAGAACTTCAGAATTTCATAGAACAACCTCTACAGGAAAATGTTCAAGCAATTGAGCAAGCAGAGCAGAAAGCACAAAAGGATAATCAGGGAGACACCCAACTTGCAGCAAAGCACCTGACAAGAAACCTTTTGAAGAGCTATGAGATAGAAATAACTCAGGTTTTGGAGAATTTAGGAACCTTAACTGACAGAGATGAAAATAATCTGGAAAAATACCCAGAACCAGCCTCCTCTTCAAAACTAGTTGAAGACTTTCCTGATATCGAAATGTCTTTTCCAGACGACACAACATAGGAGGAATTTCTTTTTGAAACAAGAAACCCTCTTGGAAAACCAGAGCACTTGGAAGGAAGAGAGGGACAACCACCTACTAGACGGAATGAAGAAGACCTCGAGATCCCTCATAAACATAAATCAGCCAAAAGCCATAAACAAATTAGGAAATTAAAGAAAGAATACAAATTGTTGAGGAAAAAGGCTAAGAGGGTTGTGGTATTAAAGAGGAAGGTGGGAAAACTCAAGGAGATTATCAAGGAATTGAGGAAACAGTTAGAACTAGCAGACAAGATCCACAAAATAAAGAAAAGAAAGAGGGAAAAAATGAAAGCAAGAAACCCTCTTCCTAAGAAAGAAGTTAGTACAACTTATATAGGGATACAGACAGACACTGAGGAATTAGTGGTAGAAGAAGCAGTAGTTCAGGATGAAGATGTAATTCCTGTAGAAACATAAGAGATGGTTGATGCTGAGATACAGACATACACTATGATTTTAGAGGAAAGAACTCAACTCTTTGAGCAGAATGCTACTATTAGGAGACTGGAGGAAGAACTACTACAGTCTCAACAAACCCTGACTCAAAATAGAGGCGGATTATTGACTATAACAGAGCAGTCCCAAGAACAAAGTACTATCATGAATAGACTGGAAGCAGATCTTGCACAGACCCAACAAGCATTAATTCACTCTAGAGAAGAAATGAATGAATATCGAGTATCCCAATATCAGGCATAGGGTTCCATCATTGATAAGCTAAAAGAAGAATTGGGACAAGCCCAACAAGCATTAACTCAATCCAGGGAAGAGATGAGCGCTATGGAAGAATACCAAGCATATCAATCTCAAGCACAGAGTGTCACCATTGATAGACTAAAAGCATAACTTACACAATCCCAACAATCATTGGTCCAACACCAACATGGAATGGTAACTAGGACTGAATATCAAAGGATTGTTAAATAATTGAAGGATATGACAACAAAAGAGGTTGAGACCTATGTTGTGCTCACTAGATCCCAAGAGAAGATAAAAAAGGTGCAAACCCAATTGGAAAATGCTTTGGAGAAAATCAAACACATCTATGATGTCTACTCTGATGCCATCAATTGCAGAGCCCCTGCCAGTAATTATGTTTTATTTTTGTTGTAATGGTATCTATTGTTGAGAGTGAAGGCCATCAGAGCAGGTAAACCCATTTCATTTACCACTATACCAGAATTTATTTCATGTTTTAGAGATCATGAAGAGAAGATACAATACCTTCTATGTGAATTATATTTCCACAATTTAATTTTGGAAGAAGAGAGAGAAGACAACCCTGGTCCCTTCATAGGGGACATACAGTTCCAGGCATTCCTGTCCTTTACTAGGAACTAGGTCAGATGGGGTAAGTCTCACAAAATGCTCATAAAGAGGGAAACTGGTTTAGATTTTTGGATTAGAGGAGAGCCTCCAAAATCCTTCCCAGCCATCATGTGACATAAGACCTTCATGAAAAGGGTGGGGGTCATGGACTCATTGGCTCCTATCCATTTATAGTTCATCTATTCAGGTATCACATATTTTAGAGAACTCAAGGAAGAAGCTCTTGCTTCTTCCAAGCTAAGAGGGGATGCATCCTCCGATGAGGTTAAAAGTAGAGAACCCTTTGGATATAGGAATTTCTTTGCAGCAACCTTTAGAGTGGAAAGGTATTCTAGACTACTCCAGGAGGAAGGGCCTGTTTGGATGGGATGCAGGTATAACCCCCCTCTCCTTTGGTTTCCTCTAGAAATTTACCAGAGGGATTATCAAATTAATAAAAAGAGACAGGATGCCGCTTTTGATGAAATGAAAAGAAGCAATGGTTTCAGGAGACCTGGTGAACCAACTTTTCCACCCTACAATATAACTGCTTTACATGTAAAATTCCAGCTTGCATAAGGACATGCAAGAAGGTAAGTTGGGGGGGTATGTTGGGTTATGAAAAAGATATAAATATCTTCCTTTTTCCCACAATTCATGATATGATTTTGATTGATTCTTCAGATAGTTAGGGATAAATAGGAAAGAACATGATTAATATGTCTCTTAGGGTTGTTATTGAAGTTTTATTAAATAGATTCTAATTTACGATTGGAATGGTTTGATTTTGTTGCAGAATTGGATAAATAACTGTCAAAGATAACCAAAGAGATTTTGGCTATGCGCAAGCTATTGGAGGTTGAAGAATTTTTAGGTGCAAAGCAGTTTTGAAGATAATGCATTTTCTATATTGTAACTTTATAATAGTAAATCAATCCTGAGGATCTTTTGATCCTCAGGATAGTTTGATTTACCCAGACTATTGTAATATATAAGAGGGTAATAGATCTAGAAAAAACAAGAAAAAAATGCATTTCAGTATTTAGATTCAGAATTGCTCTACGCAAGCAATTTTTGTAAATGTTTCACCAGCTATGGAATCAATGAAAGTTTTGAGTGTTTCTACCATTTATGTGTTCCGTGTTTCTCGTAGTAGTACTTCTGAAGATCGAGGGCCCAGTCTGAAGGAGCTATTGTCTCGTTCTATAATTGTATTAGTTCGAAGTTTGATTTATATTTTTGTGTTAATGATTTTATGATTGTTTGCATATAGAAGACAAACATTTCCCTCAAGTATTAATGATTTCCATTAGTATTTCCATTTCTGAAGTTGTTGCTTGACAGTTCCTCACATTTTCATCTGCGTTGTTCCTTTTCCTTAGATTTACGATTGTTGTTCCTTTCAGTTAAAGTTACAATAGTTGTTCCTTTCGGTAAAAGTTACATTAGTTGTCCCTTCCAACTATATTACAATTGTTGTTTCTTTATGTAGATAGAGTAATTCGTTATTTCCTTTCCAGTAATCAAAATTCATAATTAATAGTTAATTTTCCAAGTTCTTACTTAGATTCAATTACTACATTTTAGTTAAGAGAACTCAATAGATTGATTAGTTCCTTTCCACTTTATATCATCTTAGTAATCAGATTTCAATTCCATTAGTTCTTAGAATCTCTAGTGAACATTTGAGGAACTTGATTGTTGATGAACTCAGATTTGGTTTAGCTACATGATTTTAGGCTACCTTCATAGACTTTGCTAATATTCTTGAGATAAAAGACGAATCTTCAGGTTGATAAATTAATGTTAAACTAAGGTTGTTTTTAGGACATCATTAGAGACCAACATGTCCCTTGATGAAGTTTTGAGTATCCTTGGTCATGGTGGACCTTGTTTTGGGACTTCTACAGGATATCGAAGGCGGAGCTCAATATGAAGCAGAGATCACAATATCTTAGGCCCCTTTTAGGGATTTTTGGGATTAGGGATTATGTAACGGACATGGGGATGTCGGCCCATGGGTTTACCCATGTTTAGGCCCGATTTTGTAATGTATAAATAAGTAGCTAGGTGATGTAAGAAGTAGACCTAATAGGCTGGTGTGCTAAGTGCTAAGTGAGTATGAATGGCTAAGTGTGAATGAAAAGTCAGTTGTAAGTGGTGCTAAGTGAAAGTAACAGTTGTAACTGCTTTTTGTATGTCTGCAAGGCTGAGTGCAAGTGGTTGTAAGGGACTATGTGTAGGCTTTGTGCTGTAGCCTAGATTGGGGAAGGAGGATCTATAGAAGGGTGCACAGATCTCCTATCCTCTGCGAAGTTGATCTAAAGGCTCTGTGCATGTAAGAAGGTTGAAGAAAGTTAATAGAGAAGACAAATATTTGGTGGACGTAGCCCCAGGGTGGGGGTGAACCACGCACATCCTCTGTTATGAATTCTTTGTGCAATGCGTTATTGTGTTTATGTATTTCTTTTCTTAGTGCTTTGATATAGATGAATGATAGGTAGATCTGTTGATACTGAATAATGTGAATGAATGCTAGATCTTATCTCTATTTGTATGCTTAGTGCTTGGATCTGTTGAATCTTATTGAATATCGCGTCATGCCATAATTAGGGTTTATTTGCACTGTAGACAAAGATTGAAAACTATTGAACTATAACTTATAATTTCCATGTAAGGTGTTACAATAATAGATCTATGTCCCAACTAAGGTTGCATACACTGGATTCCTGCAACCATCCCTGACTCTACCTTAGGTGAGACTTCATCTGCTTCACAGGTGTTTCCAAAAGGGCTGGTAGTTAGGGTTTTGTTGGTGCACTGTTGTAGCATTTAACCCTGGGTCTGCCACTGTTCCTATTATTGGATTAATCGGTAGGTTCAGACACTAACAAATCTCCCTAGATCCATCTGGATCTATAACAAAGAAAGACAGGACATGACTCTTTCCCTAAGTTTTGACCATTGAATTAAATAGGAGGAAAGAACAAATAACATACCTTATTATCGCTTCCTATGGTCTTTGTTTCTCTCGTTTCCCTCCAGTGCTCTCGTGCAGTCCAGACCAAGACAACACAAACCAAACAAAGTGAATATAGGACAATATATTCAACATTCAACCTATGTCTATGATCAAGGAATTACACAATAAAGTGGAAATAGCTTTATGGGAAATGGACATGCCACTGTATCATATTAATGGAAAGTAAATATTACAACCTGAGCCTTGATGTCACAAACTTCCTTTCCATGGCCCTTGGCTCCGACACACACACTTGCTCAATCTTTGCATGAAGAAGATCAACTCCTTTTGATAGACTTGCTGGAGTTTCCAAGCTGTTGTTCAAGCTCAATCCTTCACACAATTCTTTCACCAATTCTCCAATGAATCTTTCTTAACCTTTTCCATGAGAATTCCCTCAATATATAGGAGAGAATGAATTAGTTACTTAGATAAGAATGATCCCAAAATATCAGGGAATCCAGTACTAGGATAACCATTCGAATGCCAACCCATCCTTCTAGAAGATTCCCTTCTAGAAGCATCGAGAATTCATCTTTTTCCATGCTTTAAGAAGATTTCGCACCCTAGCTGTTCAACACAGTGCGAGAAGTTCGCACCCTGGCTTAAGGAAGCCTACGAGAATCAGGCATTCTCGCACCCAAATATACTAGCATCCTCTGAACCTTCTTCAAAAATTAGTTTTCTGGGGAAGAGATGAAAGTAACTTGTCTCAGGAGAAAGTTCTTATGAAGAGAATGAGTAAACCATCATCAATACATCATCATGATGACAAAAATCATGGGTAACAGAATGCCCCCCAAAGTATGAGGTTGGAATCAGTGACAGCCGAAAGACTTTGTAAGCTCCATGTGTGTGTCGGAAACCAGGAGCACATCTAATCTGAAACCTGCAAACATCCAAGCATCTGCAGAATATCATATATACCAATTCTTAGGTAGGCATTCCCATACTCAGATCATAGATGGATGACATTGTAGACATAGGTCATGGCCACCAATCATACACTGTGGATCCATGTCATCAAAATATAGCATAGCCACCATGAATACACTGTGGATCTATGCGAGAAATTTCAAATTGAGACAACATAGCCACGAGACATAGATCCATACATACTCCATCGCAACTTGGACAAAAGAGATGATATCCAGGGTCTTCAATATCATTGCCCAAAGTACGAATCTAACCATGTGATTACATGTGTTGAAGTCGAACATGGCAGAAACCACTTGATTACCGGTCATTGATGAAACTGTTAACAAGTGCAAGGGAAATCACCATTGATGTCAATGACTCCTAAGGTACCCTAGTACAATCCATCGAGTGTGAATGAATGAGTTGAAGTCAAACATCCGATGGAATCTTTCGATCAAGGGTCAATGATGGAAACCCACTGTCGAAAGCGAGGAAACCTACCATTGAGGCATTCAAGCTCCAAGGTACCAAATAATTTCTAAGTCTTGATTCTGGATAATGAGGTGAAGTTGACGGAACAAAAATCATCACAGGAGGGCCTTGATGTATCCCCCATCAATGAAACGAAATGAGTAACATATTTTGAAGGTGAAACAAAATATTATGCAAATTGGACCTGACACAAGGAAGGCCGACACAGAAAGAATGGACAACTGTAGATGGTCGACTCGATATAGGTTTCGGATGGACTTCTCTTGAACATATGAATGACACAACCAATGATTTGGTAGCATTGACTCAAAGACGACACAGGGAATGACCTTGTAGAAAATTGAATGAGAGACAAATGGATTTCCCAAACCGGCTTCAAATGATGAATAGGGGGTGTCATGTTCAAGAGAGACACTTACTTCCAATCAATACGAAGATGAAAACATATCCCTTTCCCAAATTTTCCCCAACCATTTCGGGCGGGTACCTCTTTATTAGATATTATTTTATCACCCGATGCAATGAGTGCTAAGTGGGCTATTCAAATCATGAGAATTATTGGTCAGTTGAGACTAATACTCATGAATATGGGTCATAGATTAATGACTTACACTACGCAGTTAATCCCAAAAATAGTATCTAATATCTTGCATTGTGGAAGCCCCTATATACCTCTTTATTTTTACGCAAGCTTGAGGAGGATAACATATGCTTGTTGATATAAGCTTGTCCTTCAGATGAGTCCCTCGGAGTATGTTTAACGAACCCTAAGAAGGAGTGGTTCGGTCCCATTACGGGTTTGTCAATGTTTGTTTAACAAGTCCAGAGACAGAAAACTCGAAGGTTTTTCATGATTATAGAGTTTGGAAAAACACTTAAAAGAGAACTCTCTCAGTTCCCTTTTCATAAAATAGTCTGGATGAGACCGAAAAAGAGATAAATTATCGCTCACCAAACGCTTACTTCAAATACTTTATCGAGCGTGAAAATAGCAAGGTCGCTCGGCGATCTTTTCATGTTTAGAGAGTCTGAAAAGAGATTAAAGAGTACTCCAGGGGGGTTCCTTTTTTGTATAACCTTGTTGAGCCCAAAAAAGTGATAAAAGTATTCTCGATCGCATTCTCATGTATTTGCGAGCGCAAGAATGGACAAAAACCATGCTCGAGGTTTTATACAAAAACCATAAAAAACAATCAAAACACGCGATGGAAACGTACTACACGGAAAAGTGTCGACACAACAGCGCGCATACCGTGTTTTGATTATATGGATATTAACAAATATTTTCCCAAAGACAACTTTCCTACCCCCTTCATCGATCAGATTGTCGATGATTGTGCCGGAAGTGAAATCTTCTCTCTTATGGATGGTTTCTCCGGGTATAATGAAATCAACATTCTTCCTGAGGATCAACATAAGACTACTTTTATTTGTCCTTGGGGTACTTTTTCATACTAAGCAAGAGACAATGGCTTTCCAACAAGCAAGAGACAAAAATAAATCGGAGCCATTGAATACCTGGATAACCTTTCCTTGATGAGGGAAACGTACTACATGGAAAAATGTCGACACAATGACACGCATGGAATCGATCTAGTTGTGGCCAAGTAGAAGATTATAATCAAGGGGAGCGTCAAAGACTTCCACTTCAACTTGGACCGTTTTACCTTCTAACGTGATGGGAAACGAAGGAAGAACACCATAGGGCTTAAAACCAGAGTCGTTGAAGGCTTTAAGAGTGTTCTGGGATTCATTTAAAGGAGGAGAGCCAATGGCTTTCCAACAAGCAAGAGACATAACACAGGTCGAGGCACCCTCATCGATAATGGTTCGACAAATGTTTTTGTTACAGACAACCACTTGGATCTGGAACGCAAGTTGAGTGGGTAACCTTGGAATGTGATCTTCCAAGTCAAAGACTATCAAATTCGTATCCGTCGGATCAATTCCACTGATAGATTTCAACAGTGCCTTTCGTTGTGTGGGAAAAGTCTGAAGGATTTCAAGGGCTGACATCCCAGAAGGTGCCTGGGCCAGATCTTCAACAATGTTGTAGTTCTGGGCCGCATGAGCATGAGGATTGAAAGCCGATTTCCGAACGACGCCCGTTGGGGGGGGGTCGGAGAACTGTGTCGAGGCTCGGTCGTTCGAGATGAAGAGGACCATTATTAGGTGGAGTCACTGGAGAGGGTTGTACCAAGGAAGGAGGTAAGTCATCAACCTTCTCCTTAGAGGGAGAATAATCTTTGGCTCGAGTAGTGAGTGCAAAGTTGTTCTGCTTAGAATCACCAGTACACATTAAAACATATGATGTAGTAGAAGAAGAGGGTTGGTCGTGGATGACCAACTGAGCCTGTTGTTGAGATGGGAAGGGTTGGGACAAAATGGCCAGTGCAGGTGGTTTTGGATCTCCTTGAAGGAACTTAGTAACCTCGACACGTCATGGAAAATCCTTCGTGTAGTGATTATCACCACAGATAAGGTAAGGGTATTGTGGTTTGCGCTTATCCCGATCGTCAACAGGGGTAGTTTTGGTTTTCTCTGCTTGAGAATTATTTTTTCCCTCCTTATTCTTGCCTCTCCCCTTTTTAGATTTGTTTTTACCGACTAGTGTAGATTGGATGGCATTTACCTCAGAAGTCTTGCCAGTGGGAGTGGCAGGAGACGGAATATTTTGAACATTAGAAGAAGCAGATTTGCGGGTTGTGCTTGAAGCAGAATGTGATTGGACTTGTGCAGTACAAATTGTTGGCAAATGTTTAACAGGTAGTGAATGCTTGTCATTGATGGAAATTATAGCAATGAAGATGGCATGAGTACAGGAAGAATGTAACAGACGGGCACCAGAAGTATTTTAGGAAGACGCTGCAGAGCAAGCCCGATAAGTTCAGAAGAGATAGTGCAGAGGATTGTTGGAAGGTTATTATCAGGCAAAGTAAGGTTGTTGTTGATGGCAAGATCATAGTATGCAGCGAAGGAAAAACAAGGACAAAGTATGCTCCGGAGGAGAAGCGCCAGTGATCGCTGGATCTCATCCTGAATTCCCGATGGTCGTAAGATCTGAATGATGACAAAAGGAGCGCGTAGATCTAGAGGATA
This sequence comes from Picea sitchensis, assembly GCA_010110895.2. NCBI lineage: Eukaryota > Viridiplantae > Streptophyta > Pinopsida > Pinales > Pinaceae > Picea > Picea sitchensis. The sequence continues at coordinate 12,376 of SNQJ01S0092826.1, read as the reverse complement.
GATCTTAGGCGTTAGATCTGAGCGCAGGGTATGACCACCGTTGGATCAAGGAAAACCTGCATGATATTTAAAAGTGCAAGGAGTAGAGGACTCACAAATCTCGGAAGCAGGAGGACCGTCCATTTCAGGGGTTTATGTGGATCGTTGATCCGACTCCCTGTCGAGGTTTCGAGGATCGAATGTTGGAGATGTCAAAGAATATTGACATCGAGAATCCCGACATCGCGATGTGTGAAATCCTGACTGAATCTAAACCGTCAGATCAAGATGTGATCTAGACCGTCGACCCGAATCACATCAGTAGACCACGTCAGCTAGGAACACGAGGCACAACCAGGAAATGACAAGTGTCATATTGATTCAACATTTCAGGCACATGTAAGTCACGAATCAGATTAACACATGGCAGTATTCAACACGTGTCAATCCACGTGTTACGTCAGCAGATGAACACCACATCAGAGTTTCGAGGATCGCGTGTTGGAAATGTCAAAGAAACAATGCTACAGGAATCCCGATTTCACGATATGCAAAATCGCGACTTAAATCATAGCCGTCGAATCAAGATCAAATATGGACCGTTGATTCTAGTCCATGTCGGAGTTTCGAGGATTGAGTGTTGAAGTTGTCAAAGAACATTCACCACAGGAATCCCGATTTCGCGATATGCGAAATCATGATATAATCTGAGCCGTCAGATCAAGCTTTGATCTGAACCATTGATTCCAGTTAATGGAGAGGCATCGGGGATCGAGAGTTGGACATGTCAAAGATTATTGACATCAGAAATCCCGATATCGCGATATGCGAAATCACGATTTAATCGCATCCATTGAATATAGATCAGATCTGGATCGTTGATCAAACTTCATATTGGAGTTTCGTGAATCGCGACATAGAGAGGCAAATAACACAATGCATCAAGAATGCCGAAATCATGAAATCGCGATTCAATCATAGCCATTGAATCAAGATTAGATCTGAACCATGGAATCACAGGACATGTGGCAAGTGATCAAAATTTTGCTGACTTGGGGTCAACGGAGCATAGTGTCGAAAATCGCAAAATGAAAAATTGTGAAAGTGCCTTATGCATAAGGCTGTGGTCACAACCCTTGGACACATCAGCGAGAGATGGAGGAAAGAGATAGAGAAACCAAGCTCGTTTTCGGGGATCGCAACTTGGAGAGTCAAGAACACAATGCAACAGGAATGCCGAAATGTCGAAACCCGATTTAAAGGCAAGATTAATAAAGCTCATCCAATGGCGTAGATTAACCTGAAGGAGATTTGAGGGCTACTGTTGCATGACATAGTGAAACTGCTAGAAACCATTGATGGTTTCTACCAGAGGATGCGAAGACACTTTGGGATGACTGACAGAGGAGGTGAAGAGTCTCTGAGAGGAATGAAGATGTTCGTGGAGGCGATTGACAGCTGATGAGCATTGAGGCCTGTAACTGAAACAAAGAAGGTGATTTCGACTATCACAGAGTAGACGAAGAGTCTCAAACTGCCAGAGAGGCTAAGGAATCTTAGTATAACATACAGTGATGCTGGACACGCGGGGCGAACCACCAGAGAAGTTGAAGAGTCACGATGATGATTAGACAGAGCACTCGAGAGGTGGAGGATAATGGCGCGGAGTCAGCATCCAGAGGCATTGCAAACATTGCATGCACAAGGTTCACAAAAGCTATAAATACACGGTACAGAGAAGAGATGGGGTTGTTGTTGCTGTTGGAGTTTGTTGTGGTTGTTGTTGGTGAAGGTGATTCATGGGTGAAGAAGGAGGAGAGTGCAGTAGCTGAATAGCACAGAAGAGGAACTGTGCAGTGAATGGACATGGTGCACAGAGCATAAAAAGAAGAAGAACATATAGCGCAAGTGATGTGTGCAGAAAGGCAATGAGGCAGACAGAGCAACGAAATGCAGCGGAACAGTGATGAGTCTGGTAAGCCATTGTTGAACATCATTTCACTGTAATAAGTTTCAGTAGCAAAGATTTATATTTTAGGGTGGTTGGGAGGAGCTAGGGAGGACTGGTGTCCTTAAATGTTCAAGTGGGTGCTTGAAAACAGGGAGTTGGTGCTTC
>SNQJ01S0092825.1:32394-59471 GCA_010110895.2 Picea sitchensis | reverse complement strand
TTAGCATTCAGAGTCTCTACAAAAGTTTAAAAGAACCATAATTGTTTAAGCACGTAAACAACTGATTCACCCCCCCCCTCTCAGTTTTCCAACAAAACTAGGGACAGGTAAGTTAGAACCTCTATGGCATGGCCCTTACATTGTGAAACATTTTCTGCACAAAGGCGCCTATGAGTTAGTCGATTATGATGGAATTTCCCTAGGAGAGACCTGGAATGGGCTTTACCTTAAAAATTACTATGCCTAGATCACCTAGCATGTGTACGTTGTACATTATTGTATTTTAGTTTGGTGTGTCTGTTTCTTTCGCATGCTCGAGTCTTTACCTTTTCCACTCATAACTATGCCTTGTGTTTTCATGCGCAGATGACGTCTTCCTTTCCTATCTTTGTCGGGCTTGCGAATGGTGCTAGTCGACACACCCGGAACATTGCTTCGACAGCATGGGTCATTTACCAATTTGACGAGGTGGTGAGTTCAAGAGGTATTTTCTTAGGACCAACGACTAATAACATGGTAGAATATCATGTTGTCATCAGAATTTTGACCCAAGCCTCCTCCCTAGGTATCTCTCGTATCATTTTTAACCTAGACTCCCAACTCGTGGTCTATCAACTCAATCGTATCTACGTTATTCGTAATCCTATCCTGCTACGTCTCCACCTACAAGTTCGTCGTCTTGAACGAATATTTGATTACATTGAATATAGACATATTCCAAGAGAACTCAACAATGTTTCAGATTCGTTAGCTAATTACATCATGGATCGGTATCTCGCCCATAGATAAGGTTTCATGAAGGAAGACAAATTGTACATCACATGTAAATTAAAACACATCACATTAAAGACATCATCATTTACAAATCTTTTGGCACTGTAAAAACTCGAAACTGTATATATATACATAGTGTGACTGAAAATGTTTTGATTACATCAAAAAAGTATTTGGAAGAGCAAAATTTTGGGTCTTTACACCCATACAACATCGTCCGACAAGCCATACAAAATATATAATCACCAGAGAGATTCTAATCTCTTTGCACTGCATTATGTTGAGAGTAACATATCACTGCGTGCACTACTCGTCTCAATCAAGAAATAACATTCTCTGGCACCCCCACAATGTGCCTCTGTAGATGTAAAGGCACTTCTCTCCTCCATAGAGGAGGAATGCCCATCGTAAGGCCTTGAAGGTTTCTTTCAACCTCTCGGAGACCTATCACTAGTGCCCCCGGATCTACTGCAATCTGAACACCCCTACGATGTCCTAGTATTGGTATCTCATTCGGACGCACTGCTCCCTTGTCTGCATGTTGAAAACAATACATCCATTAAAAACTCTTCTACGTATCCAAAAAAATATACATATGTTAAAAAACTTAAAACAAAAAAACTAGACAAGGTGTTTCTTAGTCTCTCACCTGACGCATCCCAATCTTCCTCCGCTGGTAGAATTAAATCCATTCTCCTGCAAAATTCCACCTCGCCATATGGGAAGTCTTCTATCCAAAGATATTGGCGTCTCAGCCAAGTGAAGAAGTCACCGGTGAAACAGAACTCTGACTCGGCCACTAGTCTCGGAGATAGACTAGTCCACCGTTCCATCTATGGTTCTCCCACTAGTCGTACCACCAATGCAATCTGAGGCTGCATCTGGGGGATGCGCTCTAAGAAGAATGAGACCAAGAAAGAACCGTATCCGAACTGTTTCTGCCCCATCCTACACCTCGAAACTTGTTCCTTCAAGTTCCGAAGAAACCCTACACTCCATTTAAACAATGTTGGCTCCAAACACTATACGCCATAAGCTATCTGTGATCTCGACGCCAGATGCGCGCTACCACTTCCCGTCACACTCGTGATGGTGAAAAAAATAGACCAAAGGGGTAACTCTCTGATATCCTTGATGGGGATTCTACCCCCCACCAGTCTTTCTCCTGGGACACAATGGCGTGCCAGGTACACACCCACTTGCTCAGGAATCCCCCTCTGTCCGGAAAAATATATAGGATCCCCTCTTTTCGAGAGTTCGGTCAAGAAGTATATGTCTTCCAACTCGATGGTGAGAAGATGTGTTCCGATCTGAAACACTTGCTCCGCGACATCCCACAAGATGATTATGTTCTCAAGCAGAAGGATCTCGTTCTTCATCTTTTGTAGCTTGAAGAATTTCAGAAGGCCACAATATCTCAAAGCGGCCCGCATATGAGGAATCCACAAACCAGCCAAATCATCGAGCTCATGCTCCCGTTCCTTCCACTCAATCATGGTCGTTGTCGAAATCACCAACAAATAAAAAAAAACAAAGAATTTCATTATTCAATTTTTCGACAATTTCTTAAGCAATTTAAAAAATTGAAATCTATTGCCCATACTATTCAAAAAGGACCACACCTTCCTTTTATTACTCAATAATCCATACGCAGCCATAAAACGTTTTAAATTAAAATGATTTTCATAATGGCTGCATGGGCATATTTTTTGAGTTTCTTATGGATTCCTTAACAAAAACGGCCTATCTACTCAAGTATCAAGGCGTTGGCATCTATGTTATCACCCTCTAAAAGCGTTTTTGTAAACGAATGTCTTTTTCCCATCGTTTTCAATAGAGGCCGATTTGATCTTTTTGGGACGACCTAGGGCTTCGTTTCTTATTTAAATATTGTTGTAAAAACAAATTTTGAACCATGTAATTGAAAGAAGTGGAGATGAAGATCTACCTGGTCCAAACGACGAGAGAAACGGTCAACTGTAGCTCCGGTATCAAGCAAAACAAGATCCACTTCCAAAATAAGAATCTCCACTGCTACAAATCCTTATGCAAAATGAAATGGTAAATGAAGATTTTTCTTGTATTACTATTTATAAATTTCCATTTTTTGTAAGGTATATTTATTTGTGGGTTTCTTTGACAATATAATGGCTTCACTAAACCTCTGGATTGCATTTTTGACACTACAGGTTTTGAAGCAGTTTTGATCGATTGTTTACCTTGTCACATCCACGAGCATAGTCTTAGTTCATTCTTAAGCTCAAGAATATAAGAACGCACCGAGTAGACTTTTATCTCTTTTTTGGACCCACATGAACACACAAAAAAGGAACCCTCTGGAGTCACCTTTAAACTCTTTTCAGACTCTCTAAATATGAAAATATCGTCGAGTGATCTTGCCTTCTTTCACACTCGTTAAAAGGTTCGAAAGGGAATCTTTCGAGTGGTATTTTATCTCTTTTTTGGCCTCGTGAGACTAACTATACGAAAAAGGAACTGAGAGAGTTCTCTTTTAAGTGTTTTTCCAAACTCTATAATCATGAAAAACCTTTGATTTTTCTGTCTTTGGACTCGCTAAAACAAACATCGACAGGCCCATACGGGTTCGAAACCTTACTTCTTCCAGTTCGTTAAACAAAGGAAGAGGAACTTACCGAAGGTGAGTTATATTGAGCATGTGTTACCCTCCTCGAGCTCGTTAAATTAAAAAGAGGTACTCGTTTATCTGGATGGGGGAAAATTTGAAAGAAGCAAGCCAAGAAGTCTCTTGAGAACATTACCAAGTAATTCTTAGAGTCGCCCTTGAACATGACACTTTGTCTTTTGCATGCATGCACTGAGCCAATCCTTTGAGTTTCTTTCACTCCTTTGGGTCATCTGACGTAAGTCACAGCATCCACTGCATCATCGAGTTTTGGTCCATGTCATGTTTCTGTTGTTGTGCCTCAATGTTCAAGGGAGGTATCTGCCTTGAGAGTCAGCCATCACAAATATCTTGTCTCAATACCCATGTCAGTCCATGCTCATGTGATCTGCCAATTACATCTATATGTCCATTTCTTGTCGTTGATGGGGGATACATCAAGTCCCTCCTTCGACGAGCCTATTCCTGTCGACTTCAACACATTATCCAGGAATCAGACTTAGAAACCAGTTAGTACTTTGGGACCTGCATGCCTCAATGGCAGGCCTCCTCACATCCGATAGCAGGTTTAAACCATTGACCTCTTATCGTATGATTCCACGTATGTTCGACTCCAGCTCATCCATTCACATTCGTTGGAATGTACTAGAGTACCTTGGGAATCATTGGCATTAATGGTGGTCTCCCTCGCACTTGTTAACGGTTTACATCATTAACCGGTAATCAAGTGGTTTCTTCCATGTTCGACATCAGGACATCTATTCACATGGTTAGATTCGTACTACATTGGGATCAGTAAGAAGACCCTGGTTTGAAGCCATCACTCTATGTATTTTTCCCAGGTTGCGAAGGACCTTCTCTTGAACAATGACAGATACATTGTTACATAGATCCACTTTGTATTGGTCATGGCTATGCCTTTTCATCTCGTAGATCCACTGTGTATTCTTCATGGCTACGATCAGTTCAGGTCATCAAAGTATAGATCCACACTATATCCTCGGTGGCTATACCTTTTGTCAATACAATTATGTATCCGCAGTGTATTTTATAGCGGCCATATCTTGCAAGTCTTGATCACCCAAGCATAGGTATGTCTGCCTTGGGTTTGAAACATGTCATGATATTTGTTGGATGTTTGTGTGCAGCTTTTGTTGGGTTCTTCGCATCTATTCCCTTGCTTGAAAGTCTACAAAGCATTTCAGTTATCATTTCTCATCTTCTAACTTCATACTTTGGGGGGCAATCTGTTACACATCAACATTACTCGCTTTGATAAGTGTCGCAAGTGTCGCAAGTGTCAAGAAAAGCATACTTCCATGATGCCTATGTCATACTAATAAATACATTAAGAAGAAACTTAAAATGCCTCAAACGCTTGATTTGAAGGAAGAGGAATGGTTGACTGAAGTTAAGTACCTCTTGCCACCTGAAAGAATCACTGAATCTAGGGTTTTAGAAGAGAGCGCTCCCCTATATCTCTCTTAGGAGCGTTGGCGCTCCCCTCTAAACTGCTAGGGAGTGTTATAGCATTGAACAGCCTTGTAAGAGGAGCGTTATTGATTCTAAGAGCGTTGGCGCCCCCCTAAATCCTACTAGGGAGCGCTATAGCGCTCTGATGGCCCTTTTGAGGGAGTGTTGCCTATTCTGGGCAGGAGTTGGTCTGTTGAGGAGAATAAGGAGAAGATATTTCAATCTTGGAAGGTAGTTGAATTCAAATTCCTGGTTCAGCCATGATCTTAGGGAATATCCCTAACTCAAGGAGGAAAATCCTCAACTTACCCTAAAGATACCTCAAGAGGTTAGGCCTCTCTAAACCTATATAAGAAGGCTCTATCATGGTGGAAAAAGAAGGAAGAATTAGAAGCATGAAACCTATGATCTCATAGGAAACACTCAGTGAACTGGAGGAGAGTAATCAGTGAAGTTGCTATCATTTGGATCGTGGATATTTTGAGCAAGGGTTAGACAAAGGGGATTTGACGAAGCTATTGCATTCGCATCTACGGTTGTAAGTTACTTTCGTCATTGATCTCATTAATATGACACACTTGGCTTGTTTCTTTCTAGTTTGTGTTTGATCTCACATGAACTTGTCTCTAATAGATAGGTCTATTTTCAAGCTAATCTCAGTAGAGTAGGAAGTGGTTGTACCATTGTTTGTCTGCAGGTCTTATCGAGGAGCGAAATATTGGAGCTCAACTCGGAGCGTGCAGGGACAAACATCGATAAAAGGTACTTATTTTCTCCTTCCTCCTCATACATCATCTTATATATATCTAAAAGGAAGTCAGTGTCCATGATAAGCGTCTTATGTCTTAAGAGTTAAGAGTCTAGCTCTCAAGAGGAGATCTACTTGTCCGCAAGGAGATTTTCCTTCAACACTTGGACACCAATCACAATGGCTTTATTTATGCTTAAATTCTTGGGTCGTAGAAGGAATTGGCCATCCACAAAGGATACCTTAAAACCTTTATCTTCTAAAACTGAAATAGATAGAAGATTCTTATTTAAACCTTGTACAAATAGTATATCTTTAATTGAAATAGGGTTACCTGAGTCAAGTTGTAAAGAGGCTTCTCCAACTCCTTTGATTGCATGCTTGGAATCGTCTCCAAGCACCACTTGAAGTGAGGAGTCCTTTTCTGTTAATTTTGATAGAGAGTTTCTAAATATGATCATATGCTTAGAAGCATCACTATCTATGAGTCAGGTATTGCTTCTTTGAGTGATGGTTCTGGTGAGTGATGAAATGAATACAAATTCTTCATCTTTGGTTTTGTGTTCTTCAACATCAGTTTCATGTGCATGTTGCTTATTCTTCTTTTCCTTCTCATGTTTGTGAGGACATTGTACAGCATAATGTTCCATCTTCCTACAATGGAAGCATTGAAACTTTGACATATCCCTCTTACAACATGGCTTCTTAGAATTACTTGGAATACCTTCTTCTCTTTCATTCTCTTCTTCACTTGTGTTGCAAGTGCTTGGTTTTCCTCATCATCTACCTTTTGTTTCTTGGACATTAATCTAGATTCCTCTTGAGAGAAATCTGCCCATAACTTGTCAAACTTGGGTAACTTCCTTCTTGCACAAATTCCTTGGAAAAATGGGTCCCAAGAGGGAGGGAAACAATTTAGCGTAGTGTTTACTAGTTCAACATCTTCTATCGGATATCCAATGGATTTTAACTGGTCTTTGATCTGTGAGATCCTTGTAAATAAGTTGGCTATCATCTCTGACTTGTTCATAGTCACATTTTTGAGTTGATGCCATACGATAAGATTCTGATTGGTGTTATTTCTTTCATAGATTATGGTTAGGGAATAAAACATATTATTTGCAGTCTTTAGTTTTGATACATTGGGTATTAGGTGATTCTTGATTGAGTCTGTCAAGATCCTCTTGGCCTTGACCTCATTCTTCTTGAACTTTGCCTTTGCTTCTTCGTATTTGGGTTCTGGAAGAATATTTTCGACGTGATCCAATAATTCATTCTCTTCTAGAATGATTTGTATTATATTCTTCTAGGATATGAATTTATATGCTCCATCCAATCTATCCTCAACTCTCATACTAGTTGACATTTTCACCAGTAGAAACCCTAGAACTGAAAAACCTTGATTTTTCAAACTTCACCAAACTGCACGTTGAGGGTTTCAAGGGGTGTGCTAGGTTAGGGTGCACTACTATGTGAAGGAATTATTCCCAATGTCCTTGGGATAGTGCTCAATGAGCTTGACAAGGTATTGCAGCTACAAGGTGTCGTTGTAGCGATCTTCCTTCCAGTGGTCAAATTGTTTTGAAGGTAACCAACTCTGATTCCATGTTGGATTTTCCTTATTTACATAGCATTAGTGTTACTAGTGTTATTTTACTTCATTACCATTAACATGTATATCATGTACTAAGAAATAGCAACATAAACAAGAGACAAAAAAGAACACAAGAGATTTATTCAGAGAAAACCCCAAATGGGGGAGAAAGACCAACAACCTTTCTTAGATAGATTTCACTCACAAAGAAAGTACAATCAGAGAAAACCTAGCACAAGTGCTAGATTAACCAGAAATACCACCTCAACTGCAGTAAGAACACCATACAAAGGTAGTGTACCTCCTCAAGGAGTAGCGCACAAGAGAGAGATGCCAAAAGATTGAGCAATAATAAATTATGCAGCTACAGTTATTGTGTCACTTCCTCCAAACTTGTGCCTTGCTTCTGTGTAGCTGGGAGAGTGTGAGTGAGTGAAAAAATGATCTAAGGTGCCTCCTTATTTATAGTCTTCTTATCCTTCTATCTGGGTCAACTTCTCTTCTTGGAAGGTGTCTTTTCATTATACTTTATTCTTCTGGGCTGACTTCTCTTCTAGGGTATTTCAACATCTGTCCAATGGATCTCTTGCTTCCAGAATATTCTCTGCATCTAAGAAAGGTTGTCTAAGAGGGAAATATCCTCTTGCAACTACCAAAACATCAACAACTACTGTGGATTGAACCACATTAGTCGTTTGGTTAGAGATTAAAGGAGGAAAAAATCCCCCTATCACTATTGTCGAAGTGGGGGTTGTAGGGGACCCCATCCCAAACACTTCTGAAATGTCATCCATTACAACCCACATAAGAGGGTGAATGTCAATGAATTCTGACCCGACAGTTGGAATATAAAAAAAAATCAAATCATTGGATATGGTTAGTGGTTGATTGTATGGACGAATGAATCCTTCGGCCTTGCGATTTGATATGTGTGTAGCCTCCAACATGAATCACTAGTTTCTGCAAGATCTATCTCTATGATCTCAACATGACCAACTGGTACGAAAGAACTGGTTTGATTGATTTGATTCCTCAAAGGAGGTGATGAAGAATTCACTTCAATAGGCATAAGTCCCTGAACTCTCCTAGGTTGACAAAGTGGTTGACCAACCACTTTAAATCAAAGACTCAAGGTGACTACCAACGCACTTACCTAAGTCATCTACGAACACAAAGCACAACACTAGAGAAATTCCTAAGGAAACAATAATCATCAATAACTTCACTAGTAATCTGACTTAAGTGGATTAGGTCTTGAGGCCGCAATAGTAATGAAGTTAGGTAGGTACCTTTAGGATGAAGAAACGGGTTGATTAAGTCCTATGAACCAACAAACAAAAGAAAGATAAGTAGTTACCCCAAAATCCATTAACCAACCCTTTCTGGTGCAAGTACCCTTGATTCATAGGGCACCCTCCGGAGGTATTGAGAAGTGTGATATGGTGTCTAACCCAGGTAGCACGGGAAACCCCCCGCAGTCACCTCTGAGATACCTAGAAACAGGAACTAAGGATACCAAATCATAGTCAACGTTCGTGGGGTACAGTTGAAAGTCAGGATTGAATGTATGAGTAGGGAAAAAAATCTGAAGGCTTCGAAAGTACAGCCTCTCACGAAGGTAAAGGCACTAGAAAACCCCCCAAAATACGATCTCTCCACTACATTTAGTCGAGCATTGGAGGGGTTATCTCTCCTTGTCTCTTCCTCATGCAACCTCATGTTTAAATCTTGACATGTTAGAGGAGTCTCTCGGCTATACCTATGCAATGGTTGGATTTTTATCACTCCCTATCTCAGACTCCTAAGTTTCCTTTTGGCCTTGGAGAATTTACTCCCCAACCTTATCCAACGCCCTAGCTTAAACTAGTCTGTTTACCCTAGCAAATAAAATATCTAGTTAATTTTAATTAAAAATTCATTTTATAAGGGAAGTGTTTTACTCTGTAGGGGTAGTGAATGAAACTTAATGGTGTTTATAAGGACTCAAGAGAAAATTAAAACACTTAAGAACATAAAATGAAAAAAAGATTGTTATTCACTGAAAATATAAGTGCAAAACGCTTCAGACAATGGAGAAACTCTTTCTTTTTATGATATGCAAGAAATTTTATTTTATTTTAGATGATATGCATTATTATAGCAATTTTTTCTTAAATGAAAAGAAACTAAAAAGGAAATGACTATTCTTTTCATCAAAGCTAACTTTCAAAAGAAAAAACTTTCAAAATGTGGGAACAAATTGAAATTTAAAAGCACTACAACAAGAGAAAGCACTCAAAAAGATTTCATTTCCAGGGAAACAACGGCAAGGACTGAAAATAATACGAAAGTATACTTCCTAAAGGTATTTTTGTCTCTCCTTGTTTAAAGAGGCAAAAGAAATAGGAAAGATTTAAGACAAACTTTCTTCTTAAAGCAAACAAGAAATAATTAAAAAAAGGTAGAAAAGAATTCAGGCCTATAAAGATTTACCAAGAACAACAATGAAAGCCACTCCAGATAAAAATTTCTTGAGGAATAACTTCTCAAATAGCATCATAAACTTGAAAATGATCCACTAAAGAAAATCACAAAACTTTCTTATTTTCTGAACAAGAATCAAACTGACAAATACCGAACTCAGAGATCAAAACAGAGAGTCCCAAAGTCTCCAAAGAGACCCCAGACACTTGGCTCAACACCCTCAGACCAAAAGAAATTAAAAAAAATCATTCATAGTAATATGTACACGCCTATGCTCAAGGCAACCCGCATATACAAAACTATCTAAACTGGCATATATATACGTGACTTGATGTTATAGCAAGATTTGCCTCACGCCATGCAATCTTGCACAGAAGGCCTTTTTCCATTTCCCCATGCAGACTTTTAATCCCCTTTTGCAAATCCCAAAGCTAAAAATACAATTTTTTCCACATATACGCACCTTGCCTACTATACAACATGCATATATGCAGGTTTCATCACTACATCTTGCGTGCATCAGGAAATGTGCCCGAAATTGAAAAATGGTGTCGAGTTTCCATGTCACGGCAGGAGATCATTGATCCTTGGCTTTCCATATACTGGAAACATTCTGACTCGGCCCTTTAGTTCTACTTGAAGGCTATAAATGGGCCAAATCCGAGCTATGGAAAAGAGGAGAAATAATTAAACTTTGAGAGCAAAGTTACTCTGGAGGAATTATTCACTTCACATTGAGTCTGCATCCCTTTATCCTTTAAGTCTGAAGACAGTTTTCAGCCCCCAATCTCTTCCCTTATTGAGTGAGAACTCCATTGTCTCTCTTACATGAGCTTACCTTTGGTGGAGGATTGAAGTGGTGGAGGCTTAGCTGGAAGGAGATTAGTTTCTCGTTTCCGAACCATGCCGACACAGAAGTCTATAACTTATTCACTTTTGTTGATCATATCTTAATAGAAATACTCTTTTCTCGTCCAATTGATATCTTGCAAATATTTGAATTATTATTCCATGGGCCTATTTTTTATGAATGTTAATCAATTATGATATTGAATGTGTTAACATCATATATTATCACCATATGCTTGCGTTTATTGGTTGTTGAGGACTAGTTGTAGGTATATTTATTTGGTTCAAGTGCTCAACGGTGGACTTCATCGAATGTATGGATGAGGTAGGCCTTTTATCTTGTCTTTCTAGCATATTTGTTTATATAGCATACTTGAGAATAGATTTGATTTTTGCAGTCATTTATGTCTGTTGTGGTTTTCCCCTAGCCATAGAGATATTTTCCTCATAACACTTTGATAACTGGGATAGAATCTTCTTTTTTGGGGGTTTGGGGTGTTTTTCTCCTTAAATTGCTCTCATTCATATTGAGTTTCTTGTCGTATGACTGCCTTACAGCCTCTGTTCACTATGGGTCTGAGTCTTTCAGCCTTCTCCTTAGCCTAGCTATGTTTTTGACACATATACGTGGCTTTTTGCTTGACATCCGCATATATACGCATGATGTCCTTCTGCAAGTTGCATACATATGCACTTTTCCCTTGAACAATCGCGTACATCAACCTTTGTTTCTTTTTTGTTGGGTTTGGTGGTTGTCGGGTAGGTTTTGATGATTGTTGAGTCTTCTTGGGTCTCTGTAGTGACTGTTAAGTATATGTGGGATGACATGAAACCTGTCTTTGGTTGAATTTTGGGCGATGCCTTTATCATCATCTTTCCATTTTGTTTATCCTTGTACATTGGGTTGGGTGTTTTTCTCCTTGGTATCCTACTTGAGTTGTCTCTGTCTATACACAGTAGAGTCTTGATATATCAAGATGATGTTCAGTCCATGCATTTTCATTTTTCTTATATTAGGCATTTTACATTGATTGGCATTTTGATCTTTTGAGTCTTTTAAATTTATCTTAGTGCATGTAAAGAAAGATTGCATTTTTATTTAGAATTGCGGAATTGAATTGAAAATTGCATTTTTTAAGAAGAATATCATTCATTGGAAATTGAAGTTAGGACTTTGCATCGTTTTCTTTTACTTTACTTGCTGAGTCATAACATCACTAGTTTCACGACCGCACCTTTTGAGTATGCAAGGCCATTAAAATTAACGCTATAATTTAAAATTGATTAGTAACAATTTTATTTTCTAGGGTGCACAAACTAGCTTGGGATTTAGTGCCTTGGAATAGGATTTTGTGAGTAAACTTCTCCAAGGCTATTAAATCAACATATGTTTATGACAAAGGGAGTGGAGAAATCCATTGTATAATCGGTAGTATCAGGAGGCTTCACTTACACCAGAGTTAATCACGAGGTCGCATGAGGTAAGTTGAAGGGATATCCCCCCGATACCTTCTTAGCGTGAGAGATATTTTTGGGGATCTATTCATATATGGGGATCTTGCTAGTTCCCTTACCTCCATGAGAGGCAGTGCTTTCAAGGTTTCAGTCTTTGCTACCCTACTCATATGGTGGATCTGACTTACGATTGATCGTCTATGCATTGGTTATACTTTGGTTGCTTATTTTCTTGACTTAGGTGCCACATAGGTTACTTGCAGGTACCCTAAGTCAGATAAGGGTCAGACAACACAAAACCTTTATGGAGGATTACCTCTCCGGGGGGATCTGAACGACTGGTTGTTAATCCCACGAGGGCCCTTATAACTGATTATGTTGCCTTCGATCTTTAGCAGGGAGTCTCAGGCCCCTCTTGGGCGAGGCATACCTACTTTAGGGAGGGAGGCCCCTTTCAACCACTTTATCCTGTTTGTGTGCATATTGGACGTTTGATTATTTTTAGTGTGCTCTTTGATTATTAATAGGCCTTTGATATTTTATACCGAGTTTTGAGTTGTCATTATCATGGATGTTGGAGTTCCTATGACTCCCTCCTTTACCGCTACCCCCCCATCATGTTCACTCGTTTCATGGGGACGAATCCGTTCGCTTTTCATAATGGTATGAAGAATTATGACACTCAATCCATGCCTTGGGTCTCTAATCATTTTCCTGTTGATATGCCAAATGTGCCTTCACCCTTTCCTGTTGGCACATTTTCCTGTAGTATAGTGGTAAGTATTCCCGCCTGTCACGCGGGTGACCCGGGTTCGATTCCCGGCAACGGCGCCAGAAATGTTGGCGATGGAAGTCACTCCTGGATTGCTATCAGGAGCAGAGCCCGACACCCATCAGTTTTTTATGTCACGGTTTGTTTATAGATGGGGTGACCGAATGGAAGCCAACTCAAAATGATGTCATTCCAACCCTAAACTAGGCCAGGCATGCATGGGTGAGTGAGGTCTTTATAAACTTCAGACAGTGAGTGTAGTAAATGGTGAACAGATGGAAGATTTGTATGGAAGGAGTACGAAGGTCTGTTACAAACAAAAGGTTCCTAACATACTATAAAAGAAGGCATCCAAACGTAAGGTCTTCTTGCACTTAAATACAAAAACCATAGAGTACAATAATGCAACGATAAATCATTTATCATAACATAATTGTAATAATTCGCGTGACTCAGTCAGTCACGAACTCTCTAAGCATGAGAAGAAAACCAGATGGAACAAGAAAAATTGTCTGTCATAAACGAGATATCTCAAATACAGATGCATCAGCTGAAAACTAGAATAGTTGCTAAAACATTGTAGTAGGGAGCTCTGCTCAACCATCGATGCTTAAAAAATGGCTCAAATGCCTACATATACTCTTCCCTTCCTTTCGCCCAGCAGAGGCGTCTCAAAACTTTCAGTGGATGGTGTCGCCTCAATCAAATTTGGCCTGCATTGTTTTGTCATACGCTACCTTTACTTCAGCATGGCTCGTGCCAGGGGGTAGTTGAGTCCTTTGAATATTCAACTGGCGTGTACAGGTTCCCCTGGTGAGTTGGAGACTTGGTGTGGCTTTCCTGAAGAGAACCGGTACAAGGGACCCTCCTGAGTAAATTTCAACCGGGACCTCCATACTCTGCAATAAATGGGTGACGTGAGACTTCACCAACCCTCTTTCTTCTTTATCCATTCTGAGCAGGTACCGGGATCCAACTCTCATCGGGCTAGAGTCATCAGAGCACAGTGCCCCCCTTCTGAGAATTAATTCGGCACCTTTGGCCAAATGAAATTGGAAGCGCCCCTCACTTCAGACCTCCTCTCTTATGACCAGGCATCAGAACCACGGGCCCAGTCCTGAGCGTTATCGGGAATTCGGGGTTCGGGATTTCAAAATGAAAAAAACAAGGGGTGCTTTCTTGTCAGGAATTTCCCTATGACATCGATCTCTTGCCACGCATCCCTTCTCAGGTGGATGGTCTAGATCTCCTTCGCTATTCCTTGCGTCCATGATCAGGCTCGCTTGTGTTTACATCAGAGGTCTCAAATCAGAGAGGAAAACATCCCTGTGTAGGAAATGTCGCTAACACTCTCCTTGGCCCACTTATATGAATCCTAGCATTGGATCCAGGGGCACCATGGCCCCGCCGTCTACATATTCATTTGATAAGAGTCATGCCCCTCAACCGACTCTCACTATAGGAGGTTGGAACCTCCCATTTTATGGATCCAGTCCTAGCTATGTTTTTTCAAGAGTGAGTACTCAAATGGGTGATTATTCTACTTATTACACCCCATATGTGTATCCTTCATCCACCATGTTGGTTCCTATGAACACTTTTCCTATGGCGGGTCCACATATATCCTCGGGTATTTCATACGAGGGGAATCATTTTTACGGTTCAGGCTACCCTCTTAATCATTATCATACTTCTATATCCTCACTTTAATAATCATTATCATACTTCTATCTCTTCGCAGACTTATGTGATGATGCCCATACAAACCTCTATGTATCAATTAGGCGGAGGATACTACCTTTTCGGACAGGGACAGGATGTAAACCAAGACCCTTCCTGGACTACAATGTTTCAAAACCAATCTTTCCTGGGACCTTGGTTTCAAATTCCATAACCCACTAGTCCATACACTGCCAGTCATACTAGAGCCCCATCACCAGCCCCTTCTAGTCATGTTGGAGATTGGTCAATGACCTCTCCAAGTCATGTTTAAGACCTACAACCAGCTACTGCTAGTCATGTTGGGGGCATCGCTCTAGTCTCCACAAGTCATATCGATGTCACATCTCCAACCTCTGTACATCATGTGGGAGATGACTCTTCATCCTCTTCCAGTCACTCTTAGAGCATGTCACCAGCCATTGTAAATGACGTTGGGGGAATTCATACGATTGAGAAACCTAGACGTCTTAGGCGTAAGCACAAATTCCTTTGCATGACTTGCAAAGGAAATCACCTTACTCGTTCGTGTCCTGCTTTTGTGGAAATCACCTTACTCGTTCGTGTCCTTCTTTTGTTGGGATACTAGAAGCGTGGTTCTCACTTAAGGGCCCTTCGGGTTCTGAGGCATTTATGGTTTCCCCACACCCTGTTTCTCTGTTGATTGACACAACAGTCATGTCAATGCAGTCCTCTCCTGACCGCACCCCCGAGGGTGATGTGTCTTCTGTCCCTATTATCACACATCCTATTCAACCTGGATTTGAAGAAGTGGTCGTACCAGTGCAATCTCTGGTCAATACAACTCTCCATTTGGAGGGTGATGCATCCTTCAACCATGTCATTAGAATTTATGATACTGCACCTTCCGAACAAGAGAGAGTTTCACTCTCCCCGAGTACTCTCCCTCCAAGTCCTAGAGAGGTTCCCTTTGATTGGGATGCTCTTGTGGGGTATCCGATGCCTCCACCTATGTCTTTTCAAATAAGAGACATTATCAAATACATCACGGAGATGATAACCTCCGCTAGCACTTTATCCTCCTCAACTTGGAGAGATTTGGGTTTTCCCAAGCTTGTGTTGGCTATTCGTAAGATACTGACATTTCACAAAAATCCAACATGGGAGCCTTGGCCTCCCCCGTGACATGTCGCCTAGAAATTCCCAAGCGAGTCTGATTTAAGCTCTATTCCAACTTGTCTAAAAAGAAAAAAGATTGTTGAGTGAATTTTTCCCTTTCACACTCGTTAAATTGGACTTGAAAGGTCGCGAGTCTTAGTTAAGATCTTTTCCGAATCGTTTTCAAAAAGTGAAAAGATTGTCAAGTGAACTTGTCTCTTTCACACTCGTAAATTGGACTTGAAATGACATCTATTTGGTACAAGTTTATCCCTTTTTCACACCAAGTATACTAAGATTATGAAAAAGGACATTTTTGGCATTAAGTTGTGATTGCATCTCATGCCCTTGTTTGCAGTATTGAGCCTATAGTCGGTTCTCACTTTGCATTATAAACTGTTTGCCTCAGCAATTTTTCATCCTCAACCAAGCAGAGCCTCATTTATATCCTTCACAATTTGACACCCTATACCCAGGAGGGAACATTCCCCCGAGTTTCCATCTCCCGCATGCACCTCCTTGCATTGAGCATAGGTATGTTCCACTGCTGGAACTAGTTTTTCTTACTTGTGACACATGTTTCCTCCTTTGTGTCATAGCATTCATTTGACTATGAAAAAACAAAAAAAGATGGGTGGGAAGGGAGTATTATCTTATATTGGCAGCAGTCGTGTCGTCTTTGAACATAGCACAAATTTATTGAGTCCACCTGTCATCATAAATTTGGGTTTAGCATGGCCTTAGGAAGTTGAGCTCATTACAAAGAGTTTTCTCCACTGACTGGTTACTCTTCCAATCCCTATGGAGAGTTTGATTGATGCCTCTTGCATCTCATGGTTTCATCATTGAGTCTATGTTGCCAGAGTCTTCCACATGTCTCATTCTCTTGTTCAAAGGATGTATATCAACCTGTGTCGATCATTCCTTAGGAATATTGACTTTGCATGTCATCCATACCCTCATTTTGTCTTATAATCACATGATGTTGTAGTCCTATTACGCACCTTGGTCCTACTTTCCTCATTGGTAGGTAACCTTGAACCCAACAGTCGACATTTCAAAATTGGTTGTTGACTGAGTGGTTTCCCTTATGTTTGACGGCAAGACATCTATTCACACATTGGGATTCTTGCAGTGTCTTGGATGCCATTAGCCTTATTGGTGGTTTCCTCGCCTTTTTCAGCAGATTTCCTCATTAGCTGCTATTCAGAGGGTCTTTTTCGTGTACTTCTTGCACTTGGAACATGTGAAAGATGCACATGCTCATTGGTTCGTGAAATTTTTCTTCGTCTGATTTCCTCCAAATCATGAAGCTCCTACTTTGTACCTCATTTTGAATGATGAGAGATGCCTTAATGCTCTCCTTTCAGTTGGTCTCCTTCCATCGAATTTAGCTCATCTATTCTAGAAACGAGACCTAGAATCCTATGAGTACCTAGAGGCTTGCAGTCATTAGTGGCAGGTTCTCTCTCCATTGACAGTTGGGAATACATCAATGTCTCCTAATGAATGGATTCTTCAATTGTTCAACCCCGACTCCTTTATTCACACTTGTAAGAATGTACTCAGTGCCTTGATACCTACTTTCATCATTGATAAGATGTCTCGTGTTTGTTAATGGTATACCTCAATGACCAGTAATCAAACGAAGTCTCATTGTGTTCGACTTCAACTCCTTTATTCACATGATGTAGACTTGCACCTTTGGCGGATTGTGTAGAAGACTTGAAGACACCAGTATGTGGTCGTAGCTTTCCTGAGTTGTTGCATCCTTTTCATTGGACCAATACCTATGTGACTTCAGTGATCATGGGAGATCATATTGTACTCCATTGTATACATATATCTTCAGATTGATTTTGATACTGGTTCTACTGGGCCTTATTCGTGACTATGATAGCCTTTGGCATGTAACCGCATTTGTATTGGCCTATTCATGGCCATAGACAGTTGTTTGGTATATTTTCACATGGATCTACAATGTAATTCAAATTGGCAACCATGTATGCAAAGTCAGTACAGATTGTAATAAGCAACTAGCTCTTCCAATTGGGTCCCCATTACTCCACTTCTGGGTTTTTATAATGTATTTCATCCATCATAGATACTCCTCTAACCTCACACATTAGGGAGCATTTGTTATAGCAAGATTTGCCTCACCCCATGCAATCTTGCACAGAAGGCCTTTTTCCATTTCCCCATGTAGACTTTTAATCCCTTTTTGCAAATCCCATAGCTAAAAATACATTTTTTTCCACATATACACACCTTGCCTACTATAAAACATGCGTATACGCAGGTTTCACCACTACAGCCCGTGTACATCGAGAAATGTGCCCAAAATTGAAAAATGGTGTCGAGTTTCCATGTCACAATAGGAGATCAATGATCCTTCGCCTTCCATATACTGGAAACGTTCTGACTCTGCCCTTCAGTTCCACTTGAAGGCTATAAATGGGCCAAATCCGAGATATGGAAAAGAGGAGAAATAATTCAACTTTGAGAGAAAATTTACTCTGGAGGAATTATTCACTTCACATTGAGTCTGCATCCCTTTATCCTTTAAGTCTGAACACAGTGTTCATCCCCCAGGCTCTTCCCTTGTTGAGTAAGAACTCCATTGTCTCTCTTACATGAGATTTCTTTTGGTGGAGGATTGAAGTGGTGGAGGCCCAGCTGGAAGGAACTTAGTTTCTTGGTTCCGAATAGTGCTGACACTAAAGTCTATAACTTATTCACTTTTGTTGATCATATCTTAATATAAATACGCTTTTCTTGTCCAAGTGATATCTTGCAAATATTTGAATTATTATTCCATGGGCATATTTGTTATGAATGTTAATGGATTATGCTATTGAATGTGCTAACATCATATATTATCATCATATGCTTCCGTTGCTTGGTTGTTGAGGACTAGTTTCAGGTATATTGCTTTGGATCAAGTGCTCAACGGTGGACTTCATCGAACGTCTGGATGAGGTAGGCCTTTTATCTTGTCTTACTAGCATATTTGTTTATATAGCATACTTGAGAATAGAGTTGATTTCTGCAGTCATTTCCATCTGTTGTGGTTTTCCCCTAGCCATAGAGAGATTTTCCTCGTAACACTTTGATAATTGGCACATTGCGTATGTCCCTCAAAAATTTCAAAAAATAAAATAAGAGGCAGGATAAATGCACAAGTGAATGAAGAAAGACTCAAGCACCAACAAGTATATATTATGAGTATCAAATAGCAGTCTAAAAAAAAAGAAAATCACTTCAATCAAGCAAACAAAACCAAAAACCCAAAGAAGGCCCACCAAGGAGAAATATCCCTGGTATGGTCACCATTTATGTTTTCGTGGAAAATCCCCCGCAATAGTGGACTTACTATTGCATACCAATTACCATACAGAAATAAAATTCCATAAAGAACATCGAATGAAGATATTTTAACTAAATTCAAAGGAAATAACTAACAATTGAGAGGAGGAGAAGGATTAACTCACCATGAGTCATGCGGTTGTTGTCATTCGTAATTGTTGGAATCTTCTTGATCTTTTCCAATAGTTTTTCTGCAACCTACAAGAACCTTAAAGATACAAGCCTATATAAAGAGGTAGTTATATGTGATACCCCACGACTTGAAACTTTGACAATTGTTATTATTTTTATTTTTAGAATTTTTATTACTTTTCCAAAAGACACTTTGGTTGATTGACCAAATCTGAAATGTAAAACCTTATTATTTTATGAAAATAAACACATATGGAAAAATGGGCACACATTGAAGAAGTTGTTAAAGAGGGATTTAGGAATCCAAAGGGGTTTTCCAAGTGGCAGCAGACTCAGACAAGTTGCAAAGTTAACTCAACTTCAAAGAGACACATTCTGAATTTATAGGAGAATATGTGAACATGTGTAAAAATGAATCTGACAAGTGGTCAGTGAGCAAGAGGCTCAATATAAGTGTCACAAGTCCTAGGAAAAACAAAAAGAAGTCATGACAAGGGAATGGGATGTCATTTTTCTAGAATGCGAACTGATAGCTCGAGGAGACTACGCACTGATTTTGACTTGACACAACAAATTTCTAATATTACACACAACAAGTTGGTACTCCTAGTTTTGCAAGAGGCCACATAGGTGGCCCCTTGGATTTCGAACTCAACTCAGAGGTGACGAAGGTTGACGTAGACTCTAGTCTACAGTTGGAAGGAACATATTATTCAACATGTGGTTTCCCCAAGTTCCAGGTTTTACTTCTTTATTATGAATATGTTGATCTGAATGTTACTATGTATTATTGTGTGTTACTGTGATAAATATTAATTGGTTATGAAGTATTTTTAAAGCATAAATAGGTCATAGAAATTTTAGATCTAAGTGCTTTTATAAATGCATACCATAGTTTCATACAAAAATATTGTTGAAATAAAAACGATAGTCATTCTATTGCTAGATCTACGAATAGAGTCGTATTACTAGTAACAAACCCAATAAAAATCATGAGTGAATCTAGCTATCCAAATAAGAAATCTGTATTAAGGAAACAAAGTGTAATAATGATACATAACCATAAAAATGAAGAATGTTTGTATCCAGAAAAGGAATCTGTATTAAGTAAACAGAGCTCAATAAAGTTATAGAACAATAAAAATATTGACAACAGTCCTAAGCCACACGACTTTAAAAGAATAATTAATTATATAAAAATATTCGGTTGACTAGCTCGACAGAGTGAACAAACAGAGCAGTCACATATTGTGATATCATGCCTTGAATATAATCAGTAATGGAACCCGAATACCTTCTCCAAGAGAGGACTTTCCAGGAATCCATGGTACCAACCTCCTCGACACCTACATAATAGTAGTGAAATAAGTTAGAACGTTGTACGGGTTTAATTAGTCAAACAAAAATTTGAATTACATATACAAACGGAAACAAACATACCATGGATGTACATATCATTTTTTTTGTATCTCCTTCCCTCGCCTTTGAACTGCATCTGAATGCTGAGGGTTGATGGATAACTGATGGGTACCCCTCACAACAACGAACATGACCCATCATTAGTTAAAATACCCAAGTATAAGTTTTAACAAGGATTCAATTCACGATGCACCTACAAAATATAATCAAAAGAACATTACTATACTATGTGTGAATACCGCACTTGTGCAAATATTTTCAATAGAAGTCCTAACCAAGTTTAGGACGAGAAAAACAATTCGAAAATTTTTAATCACAGACTAGAAACGAGAGATGTAAAAAAAAAAAATATAAACCCTATATTAAATCATGTTAAGGTAAACTCGAGATAACAAAGTTCATAGAATTCTGGGTTTGGTCGATATGCCTCGAAAGTCCAGGTAAAAACTCTTCGAGTCATAAGCTAACGAGAATCTAGACATATGAGGACTCGAAATATATATATATATATATACAGTAACGACATTAACACTGTAAATATAAAACATGATAAACAAAGGTCCGCCAAGGTAAACCATACAGAGACATATTAATCATAGTCGGTGTAATAATGTTTAAACACGATTGTAAACTAGCATCTTAAATTTGCTCAGAAATTGTTACAAAGATAACAAGCTAGAAGCACAAGTTTACAAGTTACACAGGAATTCAGAACGAGTTAAGAAGATTCAATAAAACTCTTACCATTTAGGGATGCCACCTTTGGAGTCATTAAAGACCAACCAACCGCAAGCTAGAGAAGTTATGAATGCCCTGGATCTTGCAAATAATTTCCACTGTGAATGAAAATGGGTTTTGGATAATAAGACCTTCAACACTGTAACTTAGGAACTCTTAAAAGATACGGGATGGTCCAGTAAAATATCAATCCTCTAAAAAAACCTCTCAGGGCGAACGCAAAGCTGAGAAAATGAAATTGTGAAGTGTGAAATGGGCCAAGTTCGAGAGAGGTCGACATGGTTAAGTATCTGACAAGAAACCCTAACATCTTTAAGCATAATAACACTACATGTATGCTTCCTTAGGAAAATTGCTGATAAAATCTCCTCGATATGGTAAACCCTATAGGTGGTGCATGCAGGATCGATGCATGGTAAATGCTTCGTATGACACTCTATTTAACGAATAAAATTTGGTAAGATTTTAATGTAAGAAAATGTACCATAACACGAGTTAATCCCCTCGTAAAACTCCATAATAAATCCCCTTAAGTAAGATTCATCCTTTGTATTCCACGTGATATACATCGGATGATATACAATGAAGAACGTTTTATATATGAGCTTACCTTAACATGAAAATACAATACAAAACATTGTACGCCTAATACATCGATTCATATATTGTATGAAATGACTAAAGTGTCATAATAACCATGTTAGAAGTGTCGAGTGGAGAATGTATAGCCAGGAGGGCTATAACCAACAAACAAACCTCGTGTGACCCTTATACATGGCGTTTGGTCATGTCCTCAATAGTAACGACTATAGATATAACAAGTAGAATCTGAAACTTAGTAAAAACAAACATATATAGGTTATCAAGTACCTTGTCTTAGTGGAATAAGACTTAGGTTAGATTTTATAAAAACGATGTATAGTGAAGAATTATATTGTTAAGTATCAAGTTTGTTCAATTATTTATAGTATAAGATACTATAATAAGTTACGAGAAGTTGGAAATAATTTTTTGTGTAATCATTTAGTCTCTGTGGTTTTCTCGTTCATAATAAAATGATGAAAGAATAGTGAGACTATCGTATGATAAAGGAAAGAAAGGAAAAACATAAAGGTAAGAATAAAATAAATAAATAGACTTATATGAGACAATAATGATGAAGAGAAATCATTATATTATTATGGTTGTATATAACAACAAATGTTGAATGGAATTTAAGGTGTGTGACATAATGGTAACCGAATTGTAGGTTACAACCCTTGGCCTTTTTTTTATGGGATTTATCAAAGAAAAATCCAACATGTAAATTGTCTTGATTTTCTTCTTACCTCTAGGAAGAAAAATAATTTGATTTTGCAGGAAAATGATAGAAGTACCTGAGCCTCGGAGAAAAGAGCCTCATCAAGAGAATCCTGCACAAGGGAATTTAGGTGGTGGACATCTCTGGGTGGATCTGAATAATGATAGACATTCAGAAATTATAAAGACAGTAACAGATATGAGAGAAGAACTAAAACCTGTGAGAGCAGATAACGAAATAATTTTAAAGACTCAAGAGGAACTAAATGCAATTCTGCTAGAAAAATTGTGCAATCAAAATAATGTTAAAAATAAGGGGAAGAATTCTAGCAACTCTAAGATAGCCCAACCGAAGAAGAAAGCAAGAAAATTGGAGTATCTTGAATCTAAGACAAAGTCAGTATATAAGGATACAGAATATACTGAAACATTTACTGAAAGTATTTCTAGTCATAAACAAAGAACTAGAAAGAAACCTGAACAACATGATGAAGTCATGGGAGAATTTAAGAAGATTAAACCACCAAACTTTAATGGAGAACTGGAGATTGGTGAGGAAGCAGAGGCATAGCTCTCTGGTATGCAAAAAGACTTTCAAATTTATAATTACTCAAGTCAGCTTAAAGCTTAGATGGCTATCTATAATCTGACAGAAAAATCAGATATATGGTGGTAGGATATAAAAAGAGTAAAAATTATTAAGGAAAGAAAAATCACTTGGAAAAATTTTAAGATATATTTTAAGAAACAATACCTGTCTTAACAATATTATGAGGGTAAAGCCAAGGAGTTCTATGAACTAAAACTGAGAAATATTACAATGAAATATTTATGGAGTAAGTTTCTGAGTTTGTTGCGTTATGTGCCTTAAATTGTGGATGAAAAAACAAAGATTCAATGATTTTTGAGTTGCCTACCTAGTTCTTATAAAGATCAAATTGAGTTTGATAACCAAAAAACATTGGAAGAAACCATGAGGAAATCTAAACTCTTTTTTGACCAATATAAAAATAGAAACGCGAATTCTAAGAATTGGAATGGGAAAAAGGTTGAGAGGTTTGACCCTAAGAAGAAAGGGGGAGCTTACTCAAATAAAAATGTTGATAAAATATTTCAAGGAGGTAATAAGTTCAGAACTAGTAAACCTTTCAATCAGCCCAAAAATAAGAATGCCAAACCACCAACCTTCTTCAATAAAGAAACTGCCCAAAAAGAAATAGTAAAATGTTGGAAATGTAGTGGTCCAGATTACTATAAGGACTCTCCTCTGAAGAAGAAGGGAAATAACAATATGCAAACAGTACAGGAGGCAACTACAATTGGTGGGTTGGCAAGGTCTACACCAAAAATCAACACAGCATTGGAAAATCGACAGGCAGATCATCAGACTTCAATGGTAGAAATTGAAGGTATGATACATAGCCAACCAATTATTGTTTTAATTGATCTAGGTGCCAGTTTAAGTTATATTTCACCAAGATGTGTAGAAATATGTAAGTTACAAAAGGAAAAGTTTGAAAAGTCTTGGTTAGTACAATTAGCTACCGGAACTAAAAGGAGAATTATAGATGTTGTCAAAAACTACGAAATTGGTATGAATGAATTAAGAGCACAAATAGACTTAAACATATTACCATTAGGATATTATGATGTGATAATTGGTATGGATTGGATGGAAAATTTTAAAGTGGTCTTAGATTGTTATAATAAAACATTTACCTGTGTAGATGAGAGAGGCAACATTATAAATATTAAAGGAGTATCAAGACCAGTTAGTATTAGAGAAATAACAACCTTACAAGTTAAAAGATGCATTCGAAAGGGGTGTAAACTACTTACTCTACACATAAACTATAATGAAAAAGAGGAAAGTAATAATGAGTTAGATAACTTTCCAGTATTGCAAGAATTCTGGGATATTCTTGGACTACCTCCTAGGAGAGAAATAGATTTATCCATAGACTTGATACCTGGAGAAGTACCTACTTTTAAGGCTCCTTATAGGATGACTATCCTAGAGTTAAATCAACAAAAAGGTCAATTGCAAGAATTGATAGATAAAGAATGTATCGGACCAAGTGTGTCTACATGGGGGGCACCTACTTTTTGTTAGAAAGAAATATGGGACTTTATGTCTATGTATTTATTATAGGAAACTTAATAAAATGACTATTAAAAATAGATATACATTACCTCGTATCGATGATCTGTTTGATCAAGTATAAGGAGCTACAGTATTTTCTACGATTGATTTACGTTCTGGTTATCATAAAATTAGGATAAAGGATGAGTATATTTATAAAACAACATTTAGAACAAGGTACAGACATTACAAATTTGTCGTAATACCTTTTGGGTTGATTAATGCCCCAACCTCATTCATTTGCTTGATGAACAATATTTTGAGTAGATGTCTAGATAAATTTGTGATCGTCTTTATAGACAATATATTCATCTATTCAAAGGATGAAAAGGGGAATGAAGAAAATTTAAGAATAGTATTACAGATACTAAGAGAACATAAATTATATGCAAAAATAAGTAAGTGTGAGTTTTATAAAGATAAAATTCAGTATTTGGGACATGTAATTTCCAAAGAAGGTATAGCAGTTGAACCAAATAAAATAAAGGCTATAATGAATTGGCTTAAACCTAAGGATGTTTCAGACATAAGATCCTTTATGGGTATAACTGGCTATTACCAAAAATTTATAGAAGGGTTTTCCAAGATTGCATATCCTATAACATCATTACAAAAGAAAGGAACTAAGTTCATTTGGTCTGAGAAATGTCAAGAGAGTTTTAACAAATTAAAACAACTCTTAACTACAACTCATATATTAAAATTAACAGACCTACATAAAGACTTTGTAGTATGTACGGATGCATGTCATGAAGGGCTTGGAGGAGTGTTAATCCAAGAAAACCATGTAATAGCTTATGAATCACGGAAATTAAAGAAACATGAAGAAAATTATGTAACACATGACTGGAAATTAGTTGTAATAATACATGCATTAAAAATGTGGCGACATTATCTGGTAGGCCAAAAATTCTTATTGTTGATGGATAACATCGCCTTAAAATATATGTTTGATAAATAGAATTTAAATGCTCCCCAAGCAAGGTGGTTAACCTTCTTAAGCGAGTGTGATTTTGAGAGAAAACACATCAATGTAAAGGAAAATAAAGTGGCAGATGCATTAAGTATACACACAAACCTAATTTATACAGTTACTAGAAGTAACTATGAAACAAATTTAGAAGAAAGGGTAAGGTTAGCAGCTGAAAAAGCCCCAGAATATCAAAATATTAAGTTAAAATTGTTGAAAATTCAGTAGGAACAGAAGAATCGGATTTTAGATTCTCAAAAAGTGGATTGTTAATGTATAAAAACAGATTATATGTACCATAATCTAATGAAATCAAGCTATTAATTTTAGATGAGATTCATAAGAAACCATATTCTCAACACCCAGGTTACCAGAAATTAATTACTATGTTAAGAAAAGAATTCTATTGGCCAAATATGAAAGGTGACACAACAGAATATCTAGCTAGATGCTTAGAGTGTCAACAAGTCAAGGTTGAACACCAACATCCAACTAGACTACTACAACCTTTACCCATTCCATAATGGAAATGAGAAGTGATAAGTATGTATTTTATTACCAGATTGACTAGAAGTAGTAAACAAAATGACTCAATTATGGTTGTGGTTGATAAATTAAGTAAGGAAGCACACTTCATACCTGTGAAATCAACCTACAAAGCTATGAATATAGCAAAAATATTCATGAAGGAAATATTTAGGTTACATGGAATCCCTAAAGTTATAATATCTGATATGGATGTTAAGTTTACATGAATTTTTTGGAAGAATTTATTTAAAGGGTTAGATACCCAATTGAACTTCAATATTGCTTATCATCCGCAAACGGATGGGAAAACTAAAAGAACTAATTAGATTCTTGAATACATGCTTAGAATGTATGTTATGGACAAACCTGGTAAATGGGAAGAATATTTGTACTTAATTGAGTTTGCTTATAATAATCATTATCAAGCTTCAACAAAGCTTAGTCCTTTTGAAATTTTGTATGGCAGAAAATGTAATACACCTATTTCATGGAGTAATCCTATTAATAGATTGATGATAGGACCGGATATGTTAAAATACATGGAACTAACATTGAAACAAGTACAACAGAACCTGAAAGTAGCTCAGGACATGCAAAAAAATTATCTTGATACAAAAAGAACTCCAAGAGAGTTCAATGTTGGAGATCATGTGTATATTTGAGTTAAACCTAAAAAGAGTTCTTTACGGTTGGGCATGTATACAAAGTTAGCACCTAGATATTGTGGTCCATTCGAGATACTTTCTCGAATAGGACATGTAGCTTATCAACTTGCACTTCCAGCTACGGTAAAAGTACATTATGTGTTTCACATTTCATTACTAAAAAACTATATGCATGACCCTACTCATGTTGTTGATTGGAAAATGATA
>SNQJ01S0092825.1:14006-32384 GCA_010110895.2 Picea sitchensis | reverse complement strand
GAAAGAAGATTAAACCCTCTTATTGCAACATATTAGTTAAAGAAAATGTTTGTGTTTAGCAGTTTTCACCCCAAAGCCTATTTCACCAGTGCAAGTATGCTACTTGTGCCCAATCTCTTTGGGCAAGTTGTAATGTTTTTCTTTATTTTAAAGGAAGCACTTTAAAAAAGTATAAAAGGATTTTCTTGATTTTGGAAATGAGTTTTTCTATCATGTGTAGTGTATACCCAAATATGTGCATTGGAATTTTCATAATGAATTTGCAAGGAATTCATCAAAATTACGAAGGGTTTTGTTATCATGTTACTTTTTTCCACTTGTTACACTTAGTGCTTTGTGCCAACAAAATGACAAATCATGTTATAACGTACTTTATAAGTTCAAAATCATGGAAGAAATATTACTTAATCATGGAGGATAGTAGTCAACTCTTAATTTGACAAAAATGGAGCATCATGCCTTCTCAATTCATAGGGCATGCAACAATATAGGGAATCCTTCAAGGCCAATGAAAATTTTGTTACACTAAGAAGGAATTAAATTTTGTGACTCATTGATTGCCATGATCACTTTAGAAGCTAATTCAGTCGACCTTGAAATCTCATATAATTCAAATTTCTTTGGTTAATGAAAGGGTTACATGGCCATACCTGGTGTACATGCTAACATTTGGTTCAATATTTGACATGGTGAGGCTTCATTTCCCTTCATTTTCTCTCAAAGGAAACTTTATAAGTGAAATCCTCCTCCAACAATTTCAAACAATTCAATGATGAGTGGTTTTGTTGCCAAACCCCCCCCCTCCACCAGAAATTGATCATTTGATAAGGGGAAATGTTGCCCAATTCACTCCAAGACTAAAAGAGAATATTCTAAAGAGGATAGAACCCCCCAAAGAGAGATCTTGTAGGCCATCTCGCTCACTTTTTCAAGGTGAAATATTCCACTATGTATTTAGTTCTTTCAATTGGTGTTAATACACAACATTGAATCTCCTCCCCATCATACATATTTTCAAATGGTGTTCATCTGTCTTCATTTGATTTTGCATCCATTGCTTGGTTCACAATGCTTGGTACATGAGCCTCAAACCTAATTAGTGTGGCCTTATATGCTAAATTTAGACTCTAGAACATGGCCTAGGCCACAATAACCATTCTTACTATCACAAATGTTTAAATTGACACTATATATCGCTTATAGGCTAAATTATCTCTAAGTGGGACCTATGGGATGACATGGGGCCATGTGCATGGCCCATAATCTATAAAGGAAAATGTTATGGCTTAAGACTATGTCTTCTGGCCTTGGTAAATTATAGTGCAAAACTCAAAATGGCAACCATATCCCACTTGTAGGCCAAATATTACCTATGGAGGTTTTATGTGGTGGTCTAGAATCTCCACATAGCGCATTACCTATAAAGGAAAATATTCGCACCTAATATCCTACATTTGATGCATAGAACATGAAATGTACCTAAAGAACCATCATTGGTGCACCAATCCTTGAAATGGTGACCATATGTCACTCATAGGTTAAACGATGTCTAGGTTAAAGTGTCGCTATCTGGGGCATGTGTGGTGGTCTAAGGCATCACATATGATCCATGAGTCCCTCAGACAATTTTTATGGCCTTAGACCATGAGATCCATCCTTGGTGCTACACATATTGAAATGGACATTATATCATGATTGCATGCCAAATATTTCCTATGCAACCCCTCCTTGATGCCCTAGATCTTCACACATAAGAAATGAGCCCCAATGACAATGTTACAATATAGGGTTGTGTGCATGGTTTGCAAGCTATAGAGGCAAATTTTATGTCCTCATAATTTTTATTTTGACCTTCGACCATGGCATGGCCTATTATAATCTTCCATCCCGACGAAGATTCCTTTTGTAGGGCCCATGTGGTGGCATGGATCCCACACATGACCCATAATCCCTAGGAATGGTTGTTATGGCCTAATACATGACTTTTGGCATGGAACCATGGTTTGTAGATGAAAATGCATCCCCGCCGTATTAAACCAAAAAATGACTATCATATCCTACTCATGGGGAAAATATTCCCTATGGAGGGACTACATTGCGATTCAAGGTGTAAGTTTTAAACCTTTCACATTAATGTAATGCACACGCAGATTTTTAAAACAATGGAAATTACACATATACACAAAGATTTATCCTGTAAACCAACAACTTGTTTAGAGTCGCACCTATAGTTCTTGTTCATCATCCAACTTCAATGTTTACAATACTCTCTCTCCTCTCTCTCTCTCTCTCTCTCTCTCTCTCTCTCTCTCTCTCTATATATATATATATATATATATATATATATATATATAGGATCATGTGACATCAAAACCCTAATCCATTGACTAAGATTAGATTACAACCCTAATTCTTTAACTTAAATTAGAAACCATGGGATAAAATACCATGCACCATTAAACCACCAAAGTAAAAAATCTTGTGCTGAAAACTGCTAAAAATGAAGGCAAAAACCACCCAATTTTTTTGAGGGGCTCCTGCGTTGCAACTGGAAATAAAGGCTTTAGCCCCACTTGTGACCCAGCTATTATGTATTAATTCCACCATTGAGCATTGATGTTGTTTTGGCCCTGAATCTCACATCCTGCTACGGACAACTCTTCCCCATCGTCCTTATGACTCTTTAAGAAACATCTTTTTGGAAATTTATGCGCACCACGTAATTATGCATAAAATGTATCATAAGGCCCACTCAGGGACAATTTCTTACATGTCGATAAATTCTATATATAGATATATATATATATATTCCTAAACAAATGTTGAGTTATGAGTTTGGTTGGTTTCTAACTCTTTACTCATACTCAATGCGTCTCTAAGCAACTAGAAATCACATAAATAAGGCATTTGGTCCAAGGAGAAAGGTAATGAAAATCGATTCTTTGCTGAGATGGAGAAAGTATTTGTTTGGCTATCCCCTCCAAGTCTCTAAGCCCATATACGTCCATGTTGCTAGTTATTGACTTGGAAACCCTTGTTTCCAACCTCCTTCTGATCCCCAACCTATCTGACCAATATTCTCTCATATATTCTCTTTGGGTTCTTGGTGAGTCTTTTGAGAATCAAAATCAACCTTTATAGCAAGAGCTTGGGTGGAGGGATCTAGGATCTCTTTCGACAGGGAAACACTATGCAGGACAGGTATAAATATTTAACTACCTAACTACTAAATAAATATAGAAACTCACTCCTTCGAAATATATTGTGTTTGCAATATTTTCATATATGTTTCGTAGAATATTAATTTATTTTCAATCATTTTGTCACTTTTCATTAGACTAACAGGTAGTTATTAGCATAATGTCACACACCTTAAATTATATTCATTTTTTCTTTTTCTTTTTATATACAACCATAATAATATAATGATTTATCATCATCATAATTATGTATAACTCTATTAATTTATTTTTATTCCACACCTTTATGTTTTTCCTTGTTTTCCTTTATCATACAATAGTCTCACTATTCTTTCATGGTTTTTATGAGCGAAAAAACCATAACGACTAAATGATTACACTTAAAGTTATTTCCAACTTCTCATAACTTATTATAGTCTTATACTATAAATAATTGAACAAACTTGATACTTAACAATATAGTTCTTCATTATACATCGTTTTTATAAAAGATAACCTAAGTCTTATTCCACTAAGACTAGGTGCTTGATAACCTATATATGTTTGTTTTTACTAAGTTTCATATTCTACTTTATATCTATGATGCGATACTATTGAGACTGTGATAGCATGCATGTATAAGGGTCACACGAGGTTTGTTTGTTAGTTATAGCCCCCCCTTGGTTATACGTTCTCCACTCAACACTTCTAACATAGTTATTACGACCCTTTAGTGGTTTCATATATATATGAATCAATGTATTCGGCTGATCCACAGTGGATGTCGGTGGCCACCCACAGCTTTCAAGCTGGCTCAAAACAATGTTAACCAATTTTGGCAATGTACTATTTTTAGGAGTTTTACTGCCCAACTTATGGGGCGGTTGTGGGCCTAAGCGATGTTTTTTCATGATTTGGAACTTTAATGATTTCCAAAGGCTCTAAGTGAGGCCCCTAAATGAATCTCCTCGTCAATACCTCAACAAGCTGATATGCATGCAAACAAAAGATCGTATGAAAAATTTATGACCTTGTGAAGTTGATGTACTAGTTTACCCCAACAGGGCCCACATGGTTTTTTTGGTGCTTCATCTCCTAGGTTAAGGTTTTTTGGATGTCTAAGCTTTTGGCATTCATTTTGAAAATTGTAAAAATTCCTTGAACCTCATTATCTCATCTTCTTCTTGAATGCATAGCCATCACATCTCTTCGGAGATAAGTTGCCACCATTCTAGCAAGATTGTTTTCAATGTGCATTTCGCGATTTTCAACATATTTCTTATTTAATAGAAGTCAAGTTTTATTGTATCACATTTTTTGTTAATTGTCTCTGTCTTAACATATAAATACATGGTTTTCATTTCATTCGGCTCATAAATCAGGATCATCCCGTCTGATATGTTTTGTATTTTATTTTCATGTTAAGGTAAGCTCGTATATAAAATGTTCTTCATTATATATCATTCGATGTATATAACGTGGCATACAAAGGATGGATCTTACTTAAGGGAATTTATTATGGAGTTTTACGAGGGATTTAGTCTCGTGTTACGATACACTTGCTTATTGAAAATCTTGTCGGCTTTTACTTCGTTAATCAGAGCGTAATACGAAGCATTTACCATGCATCGATCTTGCATGTGCCACTTGTAGGGTTTTCCATCTCAAGGATATTTTATTAGTAGATGTCCTAAGGAATCATACATGTAGTGTTATTATGCTTACATGTGTTAGGGTTTCTTGTCGATTCTTAACCATCGCGACCTTTCAGGAACTGGCTCATTTAGCACTTCCAGTTCATTTTTCTCGACTACATTCACTGCAGAGAGGTTTTTCGAGAGGTTTGATATCTTAATGGACCCTCCTGTATCTTTTGAGAGATATTGAGTTACAGTGTTGAAGGTTTGATTGTCCAGAACCCATTTTTTATTCACAGTGAGATTATTTGCAAGAGTCAGGGCATTCATAGCTTCGTTGGCTTGCGGTTGGTTGGTCTTTAACGAATCTAAGGGTGGAATCCCTAAATGGTAAGAGTTTTATTGAATCTTCTTAACTCGTTTCGAAATCCCTTGTAACTTGTAAACTTGTGATTCTAGCTTTTTATCTTTGTAACAATTTATGAGTAAATTTAAGATGCTATTTTATAGTCGTGTTTAAACGTTATTCTGCTTCTTTGTGATTTATATGCCTCCATATGGTTTACCTTGTTGGACCTTTGTTAATCATGTTTTATATATTCTTCAATTTTAACATTCGTAATATATATATATATAATATATATATATATATATATATATATATATATATATATATCTTTCTCAATTAAAGTCCTAGTATGTCTAGATGCGGTTAGCCTATGACCTGAAGAGTTTTTACCTAGACTTTCAAGGCATATCGACCAAACCTAGAATTATGTGAACTATATGATCCCGAGTTTACCTTAACGAGATTTAATATAGGGTTTATATTTTCTTTGTTTTACATCTCTCATTTCAGTCTATGATTAAAACATTTTGAATCATTTTACTCGTCCTGAACATAGTTAGGACTTCTATTGAAAATATTTGCACAAGTGCGGTGTTTGCACAAAGTATAGTAATGTTATTTTGATTATATTATGTAGGTGCACCGTGAATTGAATCCTTAGTATGTCTAGATTCTGGTTAGCCTATGACCTGAAGAGTTTTTACCTAGACTTTCAAGGCATATCGACCAAACCTAGAATTATGTGAACTATATGATCCCGAGTTTACCTTAACGAGATTTAATATAGGGTTTATATTTTCTTTGTTTTACATCTCTCATTTCCAGTCTATGATTAAAACATTTCGAATCGCTTTACTCGTCCTGAACATAGTTAGGACTTCTATTGAAAATATTTGCACAGGTGTGGTAGTCACATAGAGTATAGTAATGTTATTTTGATTATATTATGTAGGTGCACCGTGAATTGAATCCTTGTTAGAACTTATACTTTGGTAGTTTAACTAATGATGGACCATGTTCATTGTTGCGAGGGGTACCCATAAGTTATCCATCAACCCTCAACATTTAGATGCAGTTCAAAGGCGGCAAAAGGAGATACAAAAAACACTTTATACATCCATAGATGGTTTGTTTCCATTTGTATATGTAATTCAAATTTTTGTTTGACTAATTAAACCCGTACAAAATTCTAACTTATTTCACTACTATTTTGTAGGTGTCAAGGAGGTTGGTACCATGGATTCTGGGAAATTCCTCACTTGGATAAGGTATTCGGGTTCCATTACTGATTATATTCAAGGCATGATATCACAATATGTGATTTCTCTGTTTGTTCACTCTATCGAGCTAGTCGATCAAATATTTTTGTATAATTAATTATTATTTTAAAGTCTCGTGGCTTAGGACTGTTGTCAATATTTTTACTGTAACACCCTCGCCGTTATGACAACAACCGAAGTACAAAAGGTAAAAATAAAATAAAAAATTGGCATTATGGATTTAATGTCAACACATAATTCATAGCAATGCATAATCAACACGACATCATAATTAAAAGTATTGTTAGCAACACATCATCGAAGTCAATAACAACACAAGACAACACATTAACCTAAATGATAACGACACATCATCGACACATAATCATAAGCGATAATGACATAATTCAACAGAACAAGATCAACTAAAGTAAATAATTAATGATCAACCATATCGTTGAATAATAAAGAACTACCCGTCCAACCTATCCTGCATGGTTAGGACCTCCAAGACACATAAGCAACGCTCAGGCCCATGATTCATCCGATTGATTTTGACCATTTAAGGTCTCAGGGCTGGCGACTTTTCTGAGGAACAAGGAGATGTCTAATTCCCATAATCAAATCCTAATATGAAAAGCATGACTAGTCATTAACAAACTCATCATAAATTCTTAAGGATCATTATAGTTTTTTGTGATATAACAATCAATTAAGAAATTGTTCACAAGTGATAAGCGATAATATTTTTAAATATTAATGCAAAGCATAACAAAAATCGCCACATAACACACATGTGATACATCCTGTGACACACCCTTTTTCACAACATACAGTAAGCGTCTATAATAAGTACACACTATATGACCTTCAATCAATCAGAGTTTCTATCACAAATCACTTACTCTATGGAGTCTATCTAGTGAAGTGGTTAGAAGTAAGGTAAAGGATCCTTCTAAGAATTTAAGTATCAAGCAAACAAGTTCATTAAAATATCAATGATAAAATCATTACTATAAGCTCAAACATCAATTCAAGATTTATATCTAAAAAGGCGATGATCATTAAGTTAAGGTATTAATTCCATTCATCATGCAATATTAAATGTCCTTTATAGGACATGATCCTTGATTACCTTATTAACATAAGGTCCTATATAAACATTGTTATAAAGAATTACCCGACCATCAACTAATTAAAGGTGTTCCAAAAACAAACTCTTTTTATCAATATCTATAGGTATCTATTACATTAAAGGAGTGACTTTTACAACAAGGTACATAAAGTTAAAGGTCCATTTATTCCTATGAAAAATAATGTATAAACCCATTAAACAATAATAAGACAACTTACATGTACATATATAAGGATAACCATATCTGAACTAATAAGCAATCCCATAAGTAGGGGTTACTTTACAATTCTATGTACTTAAAATCTTATAAAAAGACACTCACATTTATTAAAATCTTATAAAAAGACACTCACATTTATTGAGAATTCAACTTCAAGCTGATCCATGTAAAATGAAGCATAGGATATGCAGATGGAGATTCCTTCGGAAAAAGAATTCAAGGATGGAGTTGCTCTTCCAGCCTCTGTTATCCTTCTTTAATTATTTTTTTTATAGGAAAATTTCTGGTGTATGTCTGGTGTGGAAGTTAGGTCTCGAGTTAGAAGGATTTGTTGAATCCAATTTTGATGTTTATCCTTTAATGTGCGCCTAAAGCACAATTTGGATTCCTTTGGAGAATTGAGAGCTTCTCAGTAATTATGTTAGTATTTTTTTGGATTCTTATAGTTTCTGCCTCTTGTACGCCCGAAGATAGTAAAGTGCCAGGAGTTTGAAGTATTGGCCAGACATGATGCTACATGGTGGTGTAAATTATGAATTTCTCTCAAAAAAATGAGTATTTTTTTTTTCATGAATGCCAAGCTCTGACTATTTTCCAAATTATCATTCAAGACCAAGTACTTTTTAGCCTTCCAAAGCACGCTGATTTGGGGAGTGCCCTGGGTCACCAAGACAACTACGGGCGAAAAGTCAAGGGGCTAGACCATAACGATGGAAAACTCTTAGTAAGTGGGTGTGAACCTCTCAAGACACGATGGAATCATGGGTGCCTAAAGTAATGATGTGAGTTTAAGTCCCGAGCTTCCCAACTCAATCAAAATCAACCAATTAGTTCAAGCCCATCACGCCAACTTCCACATAACATAACTGATCTCGCATGGGTAAGTCTTATATCCAAGCTATTGGAAAATACCCATATCTAACGGAATGGAAAAAAATACAAAGTAGTTGTAATCAACCCAAAGTAGAAGAAAACATAGTTTCCGACCAGTGACAAAATAGTTGTACCCTAGTGTAGAAAGAGTACACATTCAGCATCAAGGAACCCTTTTGAAGCTCTCCACAACATATGGGAAACGACCATCCATTTCAAGATCAATTTTCAGGAAGGGAAGGTTGCTGATGTCTACCAAACATACAAGTGGAGAAGGATAAAACTTGACACATCACAACAATGCACAAGTAGCTACCACCTCAAGAGATATATGAATGAAGGGTGGTTGTGCATGTTATAAAGCAATGTTGGGAATCTCCTGAAATAAAAATCAACAAATTTAGTAGTGTTGACTCTACTGAGTGTTGCGCTTGGGCCCGTCGCTTCTTAACACTCTGAATTAATGGCTCGCTGTTTTAAACTAGAAGATTGGATACCCTGGAAAAAGGGACGATGATAATAGGTTGAATGGAAGGTGGCGATTGTCTCTGGCTCTCTTTTTGTTTGAAAAGACATAAGGCCAGTGCCAACACCAGCGCGCAGGAGGTACAAGGGTGGGTTTGAGAGAATCCGTTAGACAGAGTTGATTGTGTGGTGGTGTTCCAGATATCTTTGACCATGTCTATGCTCTCCTTTCAAGGGATTCCCTTCTTCTGATGTGTCTACGACATTGTTTTTGGTTAAGCGTTCGTCTCAAAGAAGGAAGTGTGAGTAATGAATTCTTTAATCTTATTTCCTCTTTCGATAAGTGGATAAGGAGCTCTACTTCTCGGTGTGAGATTTTAAATGGTACTCTCAATAGGGATGTAAGCCACCTCATTCCCCTTTTAGTGTGCTTTGTGTGTGAGAGTTCAGAACACGAATTGCAAATGTACCAAGCTCTCTATCTTGGAACAAGAATCAGATCTGTATAAATCAAGACACTCCTTCCTTTATCATGGAGGTTTGCTTTGAGGAGAAATTTAATTACCTATTTTAGTTTCGAACAAGCAAAACAATCTCTCTTTTTAATGGTGTAGTGGTTAGCGGGTGACGTAATCAAATTTGTTTCAAGAAAGAAACAATAGTCTTTCTTTGGTGAAGGGAAGATGTACTCGCTTCATCCTTAAAAGGCACTAACTGAGTATCACCTTACGGGTATCGAGCACAAGTCTTGAACACTGTTTTTATAGGAATTAATTCAGCGAAATATCTTCGCCTACATATATTCTGAGATGTCAATCAATGACAGTGATCAAGGAAAACTCAAAAGGGTGTAAACATAATTCAACCAACCACCATTACTCATTCAACATACTTAATTAATAATCTATCTAGCAAGGAAAATTAGATATCAAATTGGATCGATAAATTGAAAGACAATAATCAAGAAATTCAATTACTCAGGTGAGGATCAGATTGACAATAATATCATAATTTGTACATCTTAGATTACATCCCCAAACCATCAAGGAATTTCAACAATAGAATTACAACGCAATTTATGGCGTGGTCTAATAAATAATTGTGTGCAATGAAAAAACTGAATGCATTTACAATCTCAGTTAAATTACCGTAACTGATGAGGAAGATGTTGAGGATGTTCTTCAGCATTGACGCTCCATTTGGACTCCCACTTGCTAATCTCTGAGACTTCACTGGTACCTCCCACCCAACGCTAGGGGTACTCTTCTTCCCCCTTAGCCCCTTGAGCCTCAAATGGGACACACATGCACACATCCTGAAATCCTCTAGCTCCCAGCTCGCCTCGCAAGGTAGAGCCACCACTCTTTCTCAAGTTGGGTATCCCAACTCTCACAAGTAAAACTAGTCAAAAATTCTGCAGCGTAACCTTGCCCATAACCAATCTCATCCCTTTCTCATCTCAACCATTTTTTTTATAGGAGTTTTCTCAATGAAAACCCCCACTTGCACATTTAATTCATTTTTTAATTAGATAATTTTAGAATTACTTCCCCCATACACTTGTCACCCTATCCCTTAGTTCCACAAGTAAATCCACAATTTATTTTAATAAGTGTCAATTTCCCTCACCCATCCTAAAAACGCTACTAAAATCACTCCTAGTTGTCTCTTTATTCCCTTTGTTTCCAATTAATGACTGACACCTTACTAATTCTAAGTTGAGTTAAAATAAGAATCCTCTCCTAGTTACTAGCGTTAACTAGACTCTAGATTCCTTTCTATGTTTGCACAATTCTTTCATGCTTTATTCCTTTCTTATATTAAATTTCATTTTGGCATTTTCTTGCACATATGAGTATAAGCTTAATTTTTTAGACTTATTTCCTTTATCTTAATTTCTCAATTGGATTTACCTCCTTCCTAAATTAATTGAGTCAATAATTATAGTTTAGCCTCTTTACAAGAACTTAGACTTAGGCTTAAAATCTAGAATAGACTTAGATTTTGATTAGGGTTACAATTACTAAATTCATTCTTTAATTAATTAATTAATTTGACAATGCTCAAGTTTTTACAAGGTTTAATATTCACTCAAATTTTTCTAGGCCACCTAGATTCATTGACTCAAGTTTAATTCCACGACATGCCCTTCAAGATGCACTCCGTGTTCTAAGGGTGCCACTCGCCTTTGATTTAAATTTTTAATAACACGACGTGCCCTTCAAGACGCATTGTGTGCTCCAAGGGTGCCACTCACCTTTGACTGGTTTTGGTAGTTTTCCAACCCTTGGAGTCAACATTCCATTCAGGTGACCTTGTGAGACACTAAGGGATTCTAAGGAATAAGGACCTTGCCTTATTATGCGCCCCTTAGAAATATTCGTGAGCGACTGTCTCAGTCTTCCCTCACAACATCATGGATCTCTCGAACTAGGTACTCGTTAACCTACAATTCGAGCAATGGAGGGAGCGCTAGTAGGTTGTGCCAGGGATGTTGCCACACCTCTCCCTCAATATTTGGTCTATGTGCATGGCCCCTTTACTCCTTATGTGAGTAAGATCAACGAGCAATCATCAACCTTCATTCATCAACGAAACACTGTCAATGATCCATATACAACATCATAATATAAAATTGATCATATATCACATATGCATAAAATGAAACACTCAAACCAATACAATCCACTCCCTGACTCAATCCAGAGTCCAAGGAGGCCCATTGATGCCCTCGACATCCACAAGCCATCAAGTGTCTTACACACTCAGGGAAACTCGTCAATAACATCTGTCAATATGCAATAAAAAAATAACATAAAATCATAATCCATCAACATCATCATAAAAATCCATCAACGAAACCACAACCATGTACTATAACCAGATCACTTGCATGCAAGTGTCCTCAAAGAACAAGTCAATAACACGTGCTCACAAGAGCGGGATGTTACATTTACTATTTTGTAACTTTATTGAGCTTTGTTCACTTAATACAGATTCCTTTTCTGGATACACACTATCTTCATTTTTATGGTTATGTATCATTATTACACTTTGTTTCCTTAATACAAATTTCTTATTCATATATCTAGATTCACTCATGATTTTTATTGGGTTTGTTACTGGTAATACGACTCTATTCGTAGATCTAGCAATAGAATGGGTATCGTTTTTCTTTCAACAATCTTCCTGTACGAAACTATGGTGTGCATTTATAAAAGAACTTAGATCTAATACTGCTATGACTTATTTATGCTTTAAAAATACTTCATAACCAATTAATATTAATCACAGTAACACACAGTAATACACAATAAAATTCATATCAACATATTCATAATAAAGAAGTAAAACCTGAAACTTAGGGAAACCACACGTTGAAGAATCTGTTCCTACCAACCGTAGACTAGAGTCTATGTCAACCTCTGTCACCCCCGAGTTGAGTTTGGAATCCAAGGGGTTGCCTACGTGGCCTCTTGTAGAATTCTGAGTACCATCTTGTTGTGTGTAATATTAGAAATTCGTTGTGTCAAGTCAAAATCAATGCATAGCCTCCTCGAGCTATCATTTTTCATTCTAGAAAAATGGAATCCCATTTCCTTTTCATGACTTATTTTTTTTGTGACACTTGTCTTGAGCCTCTTGCTCACTGACCACCTGCCAGATTCATTTTTACACATGTTCACAGATTCTCATATAAATCTAGAATGTGTCTTTATGAAGTTGAGTTAACTTTACAACTTGTCTCATTCTGTTGCCACTTGGCCAACCCCTTTGGATTCATAACTCCCTCTTTAACAACTGCTTCAATGTGTGCCCCTTTTTCCACATGTGTTTATTTTCATAAAATAATAAGGCTTTACATTTCAGATTTGGTTAATCGACCAAAGAGTCTTTCAGAAAAGTAATTAAAATTCTTAAAATAAAAATAAAAAAATAATTGTCAAAGTTTCAAGTCGTGGGGTATCACATACACCCCCCATTAGAACTTAACATCGTCCTCGATGTTAGATAGTTTATGTCAGTACCATTCTGGCACAGAAATGGATATGCTTCCTGCATATTACTTTCCATTTCCCAAGTAGCCTCTTCTAGACTAAGGTGCTTCCATTGCACCTTTACTTGTCCTACGACTTGATTCTGGAGTGTAAGTTTCCTCTTGTCGAGAATACAATCCGACTCTACTAGGAACTCACCCACAAGGTCCATCTGTATCATTTTCCAATCAACAACATGAGTAGGGTCATGCATATAGTTTTTTAGTAATGAAATGTGAAACACATAATGTACTTTTACCGTAGCTGGAAGTGCAAGTTGATAAGCTACATGTCCTATTCGAGAAAGTATCTCGAATGGACCACAATATCTAGGTGCTAACTTTGTATACATGCCCAACCGTAAAGAACTCTTTTTAGGTTTAACTCAAATATACACATGATCTCCAACATTGAACTCTCTTGGAGTTCTTTTTGTATCAAGATAATTTTTTTGCATGTCCTGAGCTACTTTCAGGTTCTGTTGTACTTGTTTCAATGTTAGTTCCATGTATTTTAACATATCCGGTCCTATCATCAATCTATTAATAGGATTACTCCATGAAATAGGTGTATTACATTTTCTGCCATACAAAATTTCAAAAGGACTAAGCTTTGTTGAAGCTTGATAATGATTATTATAAGCAAACTCAATTAAGTACAAATATTCTTCCCATTTACCAGGTTTGTCCATAACATACATTCTAAGCATGTATTCAAGAATCTAATTAGTTCTTTTAGTTTTCCCATCCGTTTGCGGATGATAAGCAATATTGAAGTTCAATTGGGTATCTAACCCTTTAAATAAATTCTTCCAAAAAATTCATGTAAACTTAACATCCATATCAGATATTATAACTTTAGGGATTCCATGTAACCTAAATATTTCCTTCATGAATATTTTTGCTATATTCATAGCTTTGTAGGTTGATTTCACAGGTATGAAGTGTGCTTCCTTACTTAATTTATCAACCACAACCATAATTGAGTCATTTTGTTTACTACTTCTAGTCAATCTGGTAATAAAATACATACTTATCACTTCTCATTTCCATTATGGAATGGGTAAAGGTTGTA
The DNA here is from genome assembly GCA_010110895.2 of Picea sitchensis. Lineage (NCBI taxonomy): Eukaryota > Viridiplantae > Streptophyta > Pinopsida > Pinales > Pinaceae > Picea > Picea sitchensis. The sequence continues at coordinate 18,156 of SNQJ01S0092825.1, read as the reverse complement.
GTAGTCTAGTTGGATGTTGGTGTTCAACCTTGACTTGTTGACACTCTAAGCATCTAGCTAGATATTCTGTTGTGTCACCTTTCATATTTGGCCAATAGAATTCTTTTCTTAACATAGTAATTAATTTCTGGTAACCTGGGTGTTGAGAATATGGTTTCTTATGAATCTCATCTAAAATTAATAGCTTGATTTCATTAGATTATGGTACATATAATCTGTTTTTATACATTAACAATCCACTTTTTGAGAATCTAAAATCCGATTCTTCTGTTCCTACTGAATTTTCAACAATTTTAACTTAATATTTTGATATTCTGGGGCTTTTTCAGCTGCTAACCTTACCCTTTCTTCTAAATTTGTTTCATAGTTACTTCTAGTAACTGTATAAATTAGGTTTGTGTGTATACTTAATGCATCTGCCACTTTATTTTCCTTTACATTGATGTGTTTTCTCTCAAAATCACACTCGCTTAAGAAGGTTAACCACCTTGCTTGGGGAGCATTTAAATTCTATTTATCAAACATATATTTTAAGGCGATGTTATCCATCAACAATAAGAATTTTTGGCCTACCAGATAATGTCGCCACATTTTTAATGCATGTATTATTACAACTAATTTCCAGTCATGTGTTACATAATTTTCTTCATGTTTCTTTAATTTCCGTGATTCATAAGCTATTACATGGTTTTCTTGGATTAACACTCCTCCAAGCCCTTCATGACATGCATCCGTACATACTACAAAGTCTTTATGTAGGTCTGTTAATTTTAATATATGAGTTGTAGTTAAGAGTTGTTTTAATTTGTTAAAACTCTCTTGACATTTCTCAGACCAAATGAACTTAGTTCCTTTCTTTTGTAATGATGTTATAGGATATGCAATCTTGGAAAACCCTTCTATAAATTTTTGGTAATAGCCAGTTATACCCATAAAGGATCTTATGTCTGAAACATCCTTAGGTTTAAGCCAATTCATTATAGCCTTTATTTTATTTGGTTCAACTGCTATACCTTCTTTGGAAATTACATGTCCCAAATACTGAATTTTATCTTTATAAAACTCACACTTACTTATTTTTGCATATAATTTATGTTCTCTTAGTATCTGTAATACTATTCTTAAATTTTCTTCATTCCCCTTTTCATCCTTTGAATAGATGAATATATTGTCTATAAAGACGATCACAAATTTATCTAGACATCTACTCAAAATATTGTTCATCAAGCAAATGAATGAGGTTGGGGCATTAATCAACCCAAAAGGTATTACGACAAATTTGTAATGTCTGTACCTTGTTCTAAATGTTGTTTTATAAATATACTCATCCTTTATCCTAATTTTATGATAACCAGAACGTAAATCAATCGTAGAAAATACTGTAGCTCCTTATACTTGATCAAACAGATCATCGATACGAGGTAATGTATATCTATTTTTAATAGTCATTTTATTAAGTTTCCTATAATAAATACATAGACATAAAGTCCCATATTTCTTTCTAACAAAAAGTAGGTGCCCCCCATGTAGACACACTTGGTCCGATACATTCTTTATCTATCAATTCTTGCAATTGACCTTTTTGTTGATTTAACTCTAGGATAGTCATCCTATAAGGAGCCTTAAAAGTAGGTACTTCTCCAGGTATCAAGTCTATGGATAAATCTATTTCTCTCCTAGGAGGTAGTCCAAGAATATCCCAGAATTCTTGCAATACTGGAAAGTTATCTAACTCATTATTACTTTCCTCTTTTTCATTATAGTTTATGTGTAGAGTAAGTAGTTTACACCCCTTTCGAATGCATCTTTTAACTTGTAAGGTTGTTATTTCTCTAATACTAACTGGTCTTGATACTCCTTTAATATTTATAATGTTGCCTCTCTCATCTACACAGGTAAATGTTTTATTATAACAATCTAAGACCACTTTAAAATTTTCCATCCAATCCATACCAATTATCACATCATAATATCCTAATGGTAATATGTTTAAGTCTATTTGTGCTCTTAATTCATTCATACCAATTTCGTAGTTTTTGACAACATCTATAATTCTCCTTTTAGTTCCGGTAGCTAATTGTACTAACCAAGACTTTTCAAACTTTTCCTTTTGTAACTTACATATTTCTACACATCTTGGTGAAATATAACTTAAACTGGCACCTAGATCAATTAAAACAATAATTGGTTGGCTATGTATCATACCTTCAATTTCTACCATTGAAGTCTGATGATCTGCCTGTCGATTTTCCAATGCTGTGTTGATTTTTGGTGTAGACCTTGCCAACCCACCAATTGTAGTTGCCTCCTGTACTGTTTGCATATTGTTATTTCCCTTCTTCTTCAGAGGAGAGTCCTTATAGTAATCTGGACCACTACATTTCCAACATTTTACTATTTCTTTTTGGGCAGTTTCTTTATTGAAGAAGGTTGGTGGTTTGGCATTCTTATTTTTGGGCTGATTGAAAGGTTTACTAGTTCTGAACTTATTACCTCCTTGAAATATTTTATCAACATTTTTATTTGAGTAAGCTCCCCCTTTCTTCTTAGGGTCAAACCTCTCAACCTTTTTCCCATTCCAATTCTTAGAATTCGCGTTTCTATTTTTATATTGGTCAAAAAAGAGTTTAGATTTCCTCATGGTTTCTTCCAATGTTTTTTGGTTATCAAACTCAATTTGATCTTTATAAGAACTAGGTAGGCAACTCAAAAATCATTGAATCTTTGTTTTTTCATCCACAATTTAAGGCACATAACGCAACAAACTCAGAAACTTACTCCATAAATATTTCATTGTAATATTTCTCAGTTTTAGTTCATAGAACTCCTTGGCTTTACCCTCATAATATTGTTAAGACAGGTATTGTTTCTTAAAATATATCTTAAAATTTTTCCAAGTGATTTTTCTTTCCTTAATAATTTTTACTCTTTTTATATCCTACCACCATATATCTGATTTTTCTGTCAGATTATAGATAGCCATCTAAGCTTTAAGCTGACTTGAGTAATTATAAATTTGAAAGTCTTTTTGCATACCAGAGAGCTATGCCTCTGCTTCCTCACCAATCTCCAGTTCTCCATTAAAGTTTGGTGGTTTAATCTTCTTAAATTCTCCCATGACTTCATCATGTTGTTCAGGTTTCTTTCTAGTTCTTTGTTTATGACTAGAAATACTTTCAGTAAATGTTTCAGTATATTCTGTATCCTTATATACTGACTTTGTCTTAGATTCAAGATACTCCAATTTTCTTGCTTTCTTCTTCGGTTGGGCTATCTTAGAGTTGCTAGAATTCTTCCCCTTATTTTTAACATTATTTTGATTGCACAATTTTTCTAGCAGAATTGCATTTAGTTCCTCTTGAGTCTTTAAAATTATTTCGTTATCTGCTCTCACAGGTTTTAGTTCTTCTCTCATATCTGTTACTGTCTTTATAATTTCTGAATGTCTATCATTATTCAGATCCACCCAGAGATGTCCACCACCTAAATTCCCTTGTGCAGGATTCTCTTGATGAGGCTCTTTTCTCCGAGGCTCAGGTACTTCTATCATTTTCCTGCAAAATCAAATTATTTTTCTTCCTAGAGGTAAGAAGAAAATCAAGACAATTTACATGTTGGATTTTTCTTTGATAAATCCCATAAAAAAAAGGCCAAGGGTTGTAACCTACAATTCGGTTACCATTATGTCACACACCTTAAATTCCATTCAACATTTGTTGTTATATACAACCATAATAATATAATGATTTCTCTTCATCATTATTGTCTCATATAAGTCTATTTATTTATTTTATTCTTACCTTTATGTTTTTCCTTTCTTTCCTTTATCATACGATAGTCTCACTATTCTTTCATCATTTTATTATGAACGAGAAAACCACAGAGACTAAATGATTACACAAAAAATTATTTCCAACTTCTCGTAACTTATTATAGTATCTTATACTATAAATAATTGAACAAACTTGATACTTAACAATATAATTCTTCACTATACATCGTTTTTATAAAATCTAACCTAAGTCTTATTCCACTAAGACAAGGTACTTGATAACCTATATATGTTTGTTTTTACTAAGTTTCAGATTCTACTTGTTATATCTATAGTCGTTACTATTGAGGACATGACCAAACGCCATGTATAAGGGTC
>SNQJ01S0092824.1:32520-47839 GCA_010110895.2 Picea sitchensis | reverse complement strand
CATCAAGATAGCATTAAGATGGCACTATGGAGTTTCTCTATGGGTGACCATGTTGGAGGCATTTGAAGATGGGATCGACTTGAGGATAGGGTCCTGGTGGGACCAAAAGTGATCCAAGAAATAGAAGAACAATTACAAATGATATGCAAAAGGGATGGAAGAAGCACTAGAATGAAATAACAGTTTTTTCGATGCACATAACATTCATCATTTATGAATTTTTCCTATCGACTAGTCGTTCCTAATTCATGAGTACTATGCAGGATGTTTTTCTTGTATCGATTGCGACATTATTTCAGTGATCCTACGCATGTGATTGACTTGAGTTCTTGCGAGTGTCAGATGAGAGTGCGCTCACGATGAAACTAATCCGCATTCTGGACCATCGCATTCGACAACTACGATGTTGAACAATCGATCAGGTCAAGGTCCAGTGAGACAATTATATTCCACACTCGGCTACATGGGAGGACGCCTATGATACGCGTCAGCAGTTTCCATTTTTGCTTGATAGCTAGACATTTAGATATTTTGAGATACTTTATTTCTACACTTGTATCGCATTGAAACTTGGAGGCCGAAATTTAAAACAAGAGGGGTGTATATAACATCCCTCTCTGGCATGCACCTAATCACGTTATTTGAGGATACTTGATTGCAAGTGATCCGGACTATTATGATTGAGTTTTTCTTATGGATTATGATGATGTTGTGGATATGATGATATGTTATTTGATTATATATGTGTGGACATGTGGTATTGATTGGTTTCTTCTGAGTGTGCATGACTCTTGACCCGGGTTGGGGATCTGGAATAGGTCGATGGACCTCCTTGGACTCAGATTGATTCGTTGAGTGGATTATTTATGGTTTATTATGCTTTATGGTATTGCATATGTGACATATGACTAGTATATTATGATATTGTTGTGGATTGTTGACATGATACGTTGATGGATGCAGGAGTTGGCGATAGCTTATTGTCGAGACTCACATTTGGATTAAAGGTGTGTTTGCGACAACCCGAGATATTGAGGGATAGGTGTGACAACATCCTTCCTACAGCTGTAGCACTCTCGTTGTGGCTCAAGCTGTAGTTTAACGATTACCTAGTTCACGAATATCCACAATGTAGGTGAGGCGATTAAGGCAGAGATGCTCATGAAGATTCTAGGGGCTCGCAATAAAGTAGGGCCTTGATGTAGAGGTATAGTCTCCTCTGGGTTTCGACAAAGTATTGACTCAAAGTCGTCACAAAATCGATCAAAGGCAATTAGCCCCCTTGGAGCAAGTAGTGCATCTTGAAGGAAATGTCATAAATGAAACTTGAATGAAGGCAAGTGGCACCTTGGAGCATGTAGTGCATCTTAAAGGACAAGTCATGGTTTTAATACTGGTGAGTCAATGAACCTAAGTACCTAGAAAACAACATCTCACTTTGACCTGATCAACCTTAAGATAATTGTTGCATGAGTAATTTTAAAAAAAATTATAAAATTTCCCATAAAAACAATCTAAAAATTATTAATCAATTAATAAATTTTTTTTTTTTTTTTATTAATTAAAAAAAAATCAATGGAGGATTAAATTATTAAGAGGATAATTTGTTGAGTTCTTGCAAACTTGCTAATTTAGAACTTAGACCAGAAAAAGAGGAAATTTAAATACAAAGGAATGTGGAACATAGAAAAGGATCTAGTCTAGAGAACTTTCCAAATTAGAACTCAAATAAGCTTTAAGAAGATCAGGTCATTATAAGGAGATATTGAGAATCAAAGGGACATGAGAACATTTTTGGAACACTTTAGGTGGGTGAGAATTGACAAATTTAATTTTAGCAATAAAATAAAGTGCAGTTGCAACTAAGGGATAATTTTTCTAAATATTTTTAATAAAAAATTAAATGTGCATTTAGTGACTAGAATATAAGAGAATTCTATAAAGAAATGGGGGAGGAGGAGATGCATGTCACGGTATGTGTAAGGTTATGTTGCCAAATTTTACTATTGACTGATTTTTCTTTTGGGCATTGGGATACCAAGCTTGGATAGAAAGTGGTAGCTCAACGAGAATGGATGGTAGATAGCTTTCTACAGTGTGTGTGTGGCCCTTTACTCCCGGGGAGTTGGGGAAGAATACCCTAAGTTGTGTCTAGGAAGTACCAATACAAAGGGTCTTCCGCGGTTGGCGGGATGGTATTTTTTTCTGAAATTGATGGTTATAAGATTTAATTTCTTTTTTACTACTGTGCTGGATTGATGGTTATAAAGATTTTAATTTTTTTTACTTATGCTTGGACAGGGTGTTTCTGCGGAAGATCGATGGTTATAAAATTTCATTTCTTTTTATATATGTTGGATTGATGGTCATAACATTTAATTTTTAACTATGCATGGACATGGTAATCATGTTGAAGATCGATGGTTATAAGAATACAATTTATTTTATATATATAAACTAAAATAAAAAAAAAATTTAAATTTTTTCATATATATGTTGGCATGGGTATTTCTGTTGACGATGAATGAGGACAATATTTAATTCTATATACGCTTGTCTATGGTGTTTTTGTTGGAGATTTCTTGAGATAGGATGTAACTTTTATATATTCATGGTTACAGTATTGATAAGTAATTGTTCAGAAAAAATTTCAGTGTACAAATTGTAGGTCGGATTGAAGCACAACCTATGATCAATGTATGAATACAAGGAAAAAGGGGACAACAGGAAGATTATCCATTTTTATATGCTCTTTGTATTCACATCCAGAACCCCAGGGATTCATGCTAACTGAGGTTTCACAGTGTTGGTTTGGCGCAACCATCTACTGATTTAGAGCGCTTTCATTGTCGCGCATTTGGCCCCCACCTGGTTTATATTTTCTCCATAAATTCGACAATGTCGAGTTCTCTGGACAGATTTGCGAGGCCGTGTTTGAGGGATCTTCTGTCAGGATGAAGAAAGAGAGAGAGAGGAGAGGAAATATAAGTGGAGAATTCTGAAGATGAGCGGAGAAGAACTGTGCGTATTGACGCTGCTGTTGAAACAATGGTTTTCTTTATTAGCAGCGTGTACTGAAATTTATATCAAAGAGTTTATGAAGTTTAACCCAATCCATTAATTGATAGGCGATGAGTAGAGCGGTTTTATTAAACTTTCGCCAATAAATAAGTACAGAGTCTCTATGTCAATTGACACACAGAGAGTAAATAATTATCAGAAGGGATAATCTCTATTATTCCACATAGTATGGAATATACTAGCTGGTAAACTACCTTTCGCTTCTTGATTTCCATAATTCTACTTTGAATGTTATCTGGTTTGACTGTTAAGTAATCGCTAAGGTAAATTATATAGCTATGTAATTTAGCTAATTGTCATTACTTGTATAAATGAAGTGATCATGAGAATTTTTAAAATAAGCATAATAATGGATTATGGTCAAGGTTTGTTGAAACTTAGTATGTTATATGAGTGGAGAGGTAAGATATTATTAAATGAATTATAAAATAAGATGACAGGGTATTATAACTTTAGTCAATTACATAATTGGTAGTGCTTATATTATTAGATTAGTTATAATTTGGCTCTCTTATCCTTGTATTTTAAATGATAAGAGGATAATAATAATCTGGAGTAATAATGTTAGTTGAATAAATCTTTAGCAATAAGGATAATAATAATTAATATTAAAATGCACTTCCTTGATCCTTATGAATGAAGTTGAGCTATATGGAAGAAGGAAATTCTTGGTCGAGATCATATGGAATCCCTATTAGTTTACTTGATTAATAAAATCTAGGAGAGATAGTGTTTTACCCTCCTTCAGTTATTATATTAAAGGGGCGGTGTTCTTTTCGTCACTCAGTTTTCATATTACATCATTTTCTATTTATTTTTATGTGTCGTTATCCGTTGTTGACTCTTGATTGCATTGTTATTTATTTAAATGTTGAGTAGCGAGTGATGTTGTTAATCGAGTTGTTATTCATTTGATGATGGTTGAGTATATGTCGTTACTGATTTGTGGATCTGTTGGTTGCGACGTGATTTATTACGACAATGTATCACTGTAATTATTTCTTTACGATGTCGTCGAGTTGTGTTGCTATGATTTTGATGTTGTTGTTTCCCTTCCTGGAAAAAAAGAAAAAAATTTACTTGTTGTGCATCATTGTTGTGTCATAATGTGAGGGATGCTACAACTAAGGAGCCTTATGTTTTCCCAAAACAGCTTGCCACCAAGTGTTTTACCCAGATGTGTTGGATGGGATTGGTGGTTTGTATTAAGACATGACCTAGATAAAAACATATTTTTGAGAACAACAATGTTATATGTACAGCAGATGAAGATAATGAGGATGATGATAACATAGAGTGATATGTACATGTTTATTTCATCTTTAATACTATTTTTGTATCTTTTTTGCTATATTCTTTATTTAGCTAATTATATTGTTTTATTCATCTTCTGACAGAGAAAATCTTAAGTTAATTAACAAATCTTTGAACAATTTTTAGTTGGTTAACAGTCCACTTTGATGTATGTGTGTCTTTCAAAATATTTTTTTATGTTCGCTGGAGCAGTTGTTATTTGAACATATTTATATGTCATTGCATATATTTAAAATGTTTCATCTTCTTTAAGTATTTCAAATTGTAAAATCCTGAAAAATGTTAAATGTCCAGTTTAACTTTTAATGTGATATGAAATTATATTTTATGTTGATATAATTAGATGTAATGATATGGTTGATATCACTATTTAATACAACATTTTTTAGGATATGTTAACATGATGATTCCAAAAAGCCAGGTTATGTTCAATTTATTTTGTATATTTAAAAGAAAGATTAACAAAAAAATGTGGTTTATAATTAAAATTAAATTTTATAACATGATTTTGTGATAATTTGTTTTTTAACTAAAATAGTGTTTGTTAGTTTACATACTTTTATCATTACTTTTGAAAATATTTATAAAAAATTATGCCCCAATGTTAGTAAAACCAAAATTAATGAAGTAATTTAAAATTTGATAGCAATCAACTAACAAAATAATGATAGTTCTAGCTTCAAATCGAGTTTCTTACCACAACCCACATGTAACTCTTATTGCGCAATAAAGCCTGCAGGGGTGTATGAACCGATTGGCAAGTGTAGGTGTAAATGGAAGGAAATATGTAAAGAGGTCTCAAATTCTAGCCATCGCATTTTCGTGCCCCATGCTGCGGAGCTATGTGGGCCTTACACGGAGGTTATATAGAGTGCTTGAGCGGGGAATAGACCCCCTTCTCACTTGGTATGAGGGCAAGCTCTTTATTTAGTTCACTCCCGATTACAAAAAAAAGAAGAACTTCTGAAATAATTTACAAAATTGCAATAGGAAGATTTGCATCCATAAAATTTTAAAGCTAATAGAATGCTTATCATTGGAGATCATAACTTTTTTTATAATAACAATTTTTAGTGTAAAAGAGTCTATTAAAAAAGTAATTAGTACAATGTAAAATAATATTTATTCATATGTAATTTGTTTTTGAAAAAAAAAAAAATAGTTAGAATGAATATGTACAATGAACTATCTATGCAATTATGATTTCATTTTATAAATATAGTTTCAACCATATTGAACTTTTGTAATTTATAAAAATTAAACATGATGAATTATAACCATGTTATAACAAACATAAACAACATATAAAATACACATTTATACTTGCTAGCTAACATCATCTAATTATATATGCCTCTAGCACATATAAACATCATTGATTAGCTAGCACACATATCTCGCATAATTTAACATGGCATCATCGTTGTGATCACATCTAACAAAACAAGGATTTTATAGCTTATCATCATCACACACATCTAACAAGCATTATTTAACATACACATCATCAAGAACATTTTAACATTCACAAACATATCTAACATATAAATTATGTACATCAACATCAACATATAAATTAATTATGTATATCATCACGATCAACAAGAAAAATGCACATCTAATGAACAATGGTATTTAACATACACATCTATAAAGAACATTTAACAAACATATCTAACATGACTTAACAATATACACATCAACATCAGCATATAAAATTAGTACATCATCAACATGATCAGCCAGAAACAATATATATATATATATATATATATATATATATATATATTATGGACAAGTCAAATAACTACTATAACATATCACGAGGTTGACTAGTGGGATTTATATCTACAATAGTAGTGGAGGCCTAGTGCAGCAGTGGAAGATGATGGATGATGAATAGATCCTGCCATACTCATAGGTGAGGAGAAAGAGGAGGATGAGGAATAGTTCCGACATGCTCATCTAGGTGAGATGAAGGAGGAGGATGTGGAGAAGGTCTAACATGCTCATCTGGGTGAGTGAAAGAGGAGGAGAGGAGGAATATGTGTTTCCTCCTCATGATATGGGTGAGTTGAAGGAGGAGGAGGAGGATTTTTGAGAAGGATGATCATGTTCACCCTCATAAATGGAGTAAGTCTTTGGAAAAACGAGGTCATCTTGGAAGAATATTTGTTCCTATCATCGAGAGCCCTCCTCCCTACTAGTAGCCTAAGCAGGATCTAGCGATATGATGCATAAGAGGCATCAAATCACACAAAATATCCCTCCAAAGCTCCAAGAGCATGGGATTTTTTCCTCATGATGTCTCACATTAGGGCAGGTTGGAATCCCACCTGAGTCAAAAGTGCAAATATTTGGTTGCCCAACTCCAACTTGAATCTAGTATTGGGCCTACAATGCATCTTGCTTGAGTATACCTTTTAGGACCTTGACCCACCTGACCTCAAGTCATTTCCTCATTTTCATTTGTTGGGGGAGGAGGAATGTACCTAATGAAAGTGCCAATATCTACAAAATATATGAGTACAAAATAATTACAATTAATTCATTAAACAATTTAATAAATAGAAGTTAAAGAGCGTGTTAGAATTAATTTTATTCTAATTAAGTAAGATAATAAAATGGAAACTATATTAATTTAATCAAAAAAATAATGCCTCTATCATCTAGTGGCTCATCCGGTGTGAAGAGGATGTTCATACATCCTCTCCAATCCAAACCCACGTAAGGACACAGAACCATCATGAACATGTGATCGACCTCATTGGCTAGTAGCCCTAGTGCATCTTGGAAAATCCTAGACAAAAACTATGGATGGCCCCTCTTGGGCATAATCTCCCCTCACATGCACATCCACACATGATTCCTTGGCCTAACAATTTGGCCAGAAAATAGTGTCCTCTTCTCTACAAGAAACCTCTCAAAAAAATAAGCAAAACATCTCTAAGGAAAAAGGGAAGTTTGACCCCCCCACATATCATGGCATGACATTTGTCCTAGCTATACAAAAATACTTACAAAAAAATGGCGGACCATCTGATACTGCAGTGGCCTGTACCAGCAGTCAGGCATAATACAAAGAGGGCAGCTAATTAAGCTACTTATCACTAGTAAAAGTGGGATATAAAGAGTGATGCTAATAGTGAGAGGCACCTAAGCTCCTATGCATCGAAAGAGACCATTTTCAACTCTCCACCAGACACTTAGGAAAATTGGTTGGGGATAATACATCAACCCCAATATATTGTTGAGAGTAGATGAGTTGAATCTCATATACAACACCTACTGGGACATCTAAGAACTGGGGAAAATCCTCCACTCCCCTTAGGCCAGTGATAAAGTAAATATCCTCCTCGATGTGATGGTACCACTAATCCAGACCCACACATAAAGAATGTCGATGGACATCACATCAAAGAATGAGATCATGCTTGACCCAAAGTGCCCCTTAAGGGATGCAGTCTCCTCATAATACTTAAGGAGGACTACATCCCTCAATACAACATGGAGTTTTTCTGTAGTAATAGGGTGAGGTACAAATCCCTCTCCTTCTTCCTCGCCTCACATTCATTAACTTATTGTATAGAAGTCCACCTATGCTCATTTCTTTTCTCTCTCCACTCACATCACATGATTAACATATGAAATAGATCAACCTCACTCATCCATAATACATAAAAAAATCTATTGAATGGTAGATTTATCTATAAATACGGGCTCTTTGCCTTCAAAAATAAAGTTAATTGCATTCTTGGCCTTTTAAAAAACTTGATCCGCAGATTGGCGATGCCATATATTGTGAGCATCATTCAAGGTGCATCGGTATAAAGTAATGCACCGAGCAAAATATGTTCTACTATGTTATGCAGTGCGTTGGAAAACGGTACCACACCTGGGCGCTACAAAACAAACAATATTCCCCAGTTTGTTACATTTATTATATGCACCACTTAAACCAAAAACCAAATTAAAATATTAATGCATTAAAAATTATTTATAAATTAGAAAAAAGTCATTATGCATTCACTACCCTTTACCGATGCATGTAACGAACGTTGATGCACCATCACATAAAATTTTCAAAATTTTCGAGTACAACATTTGTGGTGCATTAAGTGGATTACTATCCTTTTGCTTTGTCTGATTACCACCAAAAATGTTATGGGAAAAATTTCCTTAGTGAACTCTCCTCCATTATCGATCTCAAACATTTGATTTTTTGAATCCATTTCATTTCAACTATTTCATGTAGACCTTGGGGATTTTCAAAGATTCTAACTTATTCTTGTGAGAAAGAAAACTACATTCATTCTTGTATAATCATCCACTAGTAACATAAAGTCTTTTTCACCTTTTAAACCCTTTGTTGTGGTTGGTCAACTAGATCGATATGCACAATTTTAAATTAGTCTTGTCATTGGTATTCCTTTGATTTGAACACAGTCTTTGTTTGCATTCCTTGTTGACAATTCTTGCATAAAGTTAAGTTGGTTGGTTTGGTGATTTGGGGAATTTATCTAACTTCTTCCTTTCTGTTGACTTTGAAAAGGTTTTCAAAGTGCATGTGACCCATTCTTATTTCCTTAGCCCGACTTTAATCTTCCTTTCCTAGAAAACACTTTTTTTCGACAATTTCATAATACATATGTTGCTTGAAGTTCTTGCATCTATTGCAATCAATTTTCTTGAACCTTCTTTTATAATTATATCACTTATGTGAATCGAAAGTGGTCTATGTTGCTTGAATTCACATTTGAATTACACTTAGAAGATTATGTTTCATGTATCTTCTACTAGTAGGACATTTTCTGCCTTGGTATTCTTGTTTTAATTCTGATTATGCCTTTTTCAATTATTTTAGATGAATCATCGTTTTCGAAGGAGACTGATCCATTTGAACTCACGTCTTAATGTAAGAAACATGTCTTTATCTCATGTCATGTGTTTTGAAAATCCACTGTCAAAATACCAACCACTTTTATTCTTCTTATCTTGTAGAGAGAGTGTGCATTCTTCATTGCTATATTGGTTCGCTTTTATATCCATGTCCTCTTCTAAGGTTCAATGCGTGATTGTTTTTTTTTGTTGTTGTTCTCGGAGAATTTGTCGATGCCGCAATCTTTGGTCATGTGTCAAAATTTGTTACACTTGTATCATTCCAATTCATTGTTCAATGATTCAAACCTGTAGTAACTTATTCTCTATGTTTCATTAGGACTTATTAGATAACCCTTTTGTGTATGAATTTCAAAGAGTTAACATGTTCTTGTTGCTAGCTCTGCAATTTACAGATTTATTTCCAAAATTATTTCATGCATATCATAAACAAAAAAGATAGTTTTATGCAGGAGTTGAATATCTTCAGAGAAAGGAGTTACTCTTATGAATCCTTCTTTTCACGGGCCTATCTATTTCTGTTGGTCATTGATTATGAAATATGAACCTTCTTGTAGGTCTTTCTACCCCTTTGGGGATTGTTGCATATCTTTGGATATGTTTCTTGTTTTGTTGTTTTTAGGTTTGATCCATTTTTAAACATGATTGTGTCAAAGTCTGGACTTGTCATAGTGAGGATTTTGACTACTAATAATGTCATCCAAAACTTTTGAGTTATTCTACATATTTTTCTTTTGATAATGTCATCCAAAACTTTTGAGTTATTCTACATATTTTTCTTTTGAAGATCCTTTCTTAATGTGATAATCTTTGCTTCCAAATTTCCAATGATCTTGTCTCTTTCTTCTAGTTGTTCTTCAATTCTTTTATCTTCTTCTATTTTAACCTTCAATTTTGTGATCATTTGTTCTAGTTCATGAGTGTCTTCTTTCTTGTCTAGTTCTTCTTGTAGCTTCTTGTTTTTCTTCTTTTCTCTTCTTATAACTTCTATGGAACACAATAATTATTCTCAGTAATCAACTTCTTCCTCTTCATATTCTTCTTCAGTGTCTTCTTTCTCAGAGTCTTCTGCTGCCATGAATATAACTATTTATGTCTCACTGTCACTGAATTCATCTTCATCTGATGAGGAGATGTCTTATTTGGTGCATAAGATTTTCTTGAAAGATTTCTTTGTGGTTATTTTTCCTTTATATGTTTGTTTTCTATTTGAGTAATCTTCATCATTCCTCTTATTTTTCTTATGAGTACATTTTTTAGCAAAATGACCAATACCATCACAATTAAAACAAATCAATGGAAGATTACCTTTGTATATGTCGTTGGTTCTCTTGTTCAATTTTCTCACAAAGTTGGCCACTTCTTCATCATCTTCCAAGATGTCACTGATGTTGCTATGTTCGTTTTCCTTTTTCTTTCCCTTTTGATTTGACCTTTTGGATGCTTTGAAAGCTTCTTCTTTTATATCTGGATTTTCATGTTCAGTTCTCATTTCATATGCTGTGAAGATTCCATGTATTTCATCCATGCTTATTGAGTCTAGATATTCTCTTTCTTCTAGTGTTGATATCTTAGGATCAAAACTCATAGGAAGAGATCTTAGTACCTTTTGAAAAATTACAGATTATTTAATTTCTTCTCCCAATCCTATGATTGCATTTACTGTTTCATCGAATCGTAAGTCTCATTGAAATGACCTTTGTAAGTTTAAAGCTTTGCTACTTTGACTTTTGAATATCCTTCATAAATATTTTGAAGCTTGTCCCAAATATCTTTAGCCGATTTACAATGTATAACTTTGGTGTATATCGATTCACAAAGACCATTCAGAAGTGAATTTGTGTCTTTGGAATTATTTTGACCGAGTTTTTTTTCTCTTTCATTTGTCGTCAGAACTGTTGGTTCTTTGTATCCATCTACAACTGATTTCCAAATTTCAAATCCATGTGATTATATATATATTTTCATCATTCTTCTCCAAAATGCATACTTTTGTCCATCAAACTATGGTATTTCATTTTTATACATGTTGTTGCTCTCCATGATCTACCTTTTAGTGGTTAAATTGATTTCTGAAGGAACCTTTTCTGATACCAATTGTTGGATAACTGAGGGGGGGGTGAATCAGTAATAGAGAAATTTAATCATTTTTAACCATAAAATGAAAGTTTTATATCAATGTAGCATTATCATCCAATAGTTTCAGAGTAAATAAATAATGAAAAAATGAGCAATCATACACATAAACAGTACACCAATGTTTTTACGTCGAAACCCAAAGCGGTAGAAAACTACATAATGATTTTTCTTATATGTATTTAAGAATTACATTCACTGGAAGCACCAAATTCCTTTGTTTTCCAGCTGCAACTAGAAGGAGGCTCCAACCCCCTAGTTTCTCAGGATACAACCTAAGGGAATCTCCAACTCCCCAATTCTCTGGCTACAACCAGAAGGATGCTACAACCCCCTATGATATTAGGCTACAATTGAAAGGTGGATACAACCACCTTTCCTTTCCCCATCCAACCTCCCTGACGTAGAAGTAGAATGATGGAACCACTATCACACTATCATTGTGAGATATACCATTGTACAACTATACCAACCTGTACCATTATCTTATAACCAACCTATACTATTGTCGTGTAATCAACCTGTACCTGAACTGAACATGTATCAAACAAAATACAACAGATATGTGACCTGTAGTTATGCAACATGCCTATGTATGTGCCCTAATTGTACAACAACCTACGTATGTATGCATTATATCTATTATGCACCCTGTGTATGCCTTCTGAAACTACAGATACACGACTTGTATTTCTACAACATGCGTATTGTGCGCGCCCTATCTATATAATATCCTGCGTATGTATGTGTCTTGTCTATTATGCAGCCTACGTATACCTTTTGAAAACTAGGGTTTTCTTTCTTCTAAAAACTTTTGATCCTCTGCAACTTCTTTCACATAGATCTGCAACATGCCATTGTATCTAGACTGTAACTGTACACTGTACATGCATCCCCATACATAACCTTTACCCAAATCATCTATATCTCTCTCTAGTCATGTGTCATAAGTGTGTGTAATCATGAACAAGTATAATAACCCCCACATGATCTAGACATCAAACCCTTTTTGATATTCAACCTCTCAATACATCAACCACTTCACAAATACAAGCTATCAACCATGTACCACAAAATCCCTTAGCCATATGACAAGAAATACAAGATGTGCCTTAACTCTAGTAAGAAGTATCAATGATAAATATTGATTATACCAGCACTGTATTTCTGTAGATATGACTTATATAGAAGATCCCATACAACCACTAATCTTTCTAGGGAGAATCCTCAAGTCTCAATACCCATTTCTCATGCATACATCAAAATCCAACTACTCATATAAATAAGACATACCTTTTGAACCAGTGGATAGATTTGATCTATCTGATCATTGTAGACCTTCCTGGGAGCTTGATCTCATAACCTAGAACCTCAAAATCTTCATCTTCTCAAGTTTCTATGGCTTTACCCTCATGTATGTGCCCTAATACAATTCCATCTCACATATGTACGCACCCTAATACTTTGTTAGCCTACGTACACCTCATAAATTAGGGTTTTTTTAGTATTCGATGTAATTCTGAAACTTTTGCCATCAACCCTTCATGATACCTCAGACTTTCACAACTTTATATGTATCAATGAGTACTTGCAATAAGCCTTACACAACAATAGATATTCAATATGTTCAATTGTAATTAAATGAGAGAGCCTTTCCTCTTATTTATACTTTTCATGTAGCATCCTCAAGGGGTTACCTTTTAACCATCCTAACCCACTTTTTTTATTTTAGGGTTAACCCACTTATAACCACTTTTCCACTTATCTTAACCACTTTCCATAATTAGAGAGTTCTCCATTAACTTTATAATTTAAATAATTTCTTTTGCATCCTCTTTGAATTATAGTACACTCATCATTTCACTTTATTATTTAAATAATTTCTTCTTTGCAAACACTTTGACTACTTTGACCTTTTGGGGCTTCTAGATGACTCGTGAGGGTTCTCCAACTTCACATGGACATAACTCTCTAACCGTGAGGAGTTATGTGACGTTCCAGATACTAATGGAAATTACATGACATGTATTATCCATCTAGAATATTTTTACCTGAAAATATATCAAAACTCATATCATTATCCATCAAACAAACTTGGGTCCATTACCCAAACCTTTGTGCTACCAGAATTCACTATCATACTTTCTTCAAGGGTTTACATCAATGACAACCAACCCAATTATAAACATATAACTCCGCAGGAGTAATAAAAAAAAATTGAGTATGGGGCCCATAAACAAAGTTATTTGTAACCTAGTCCATTGCATTCCTCTCTTCATTTCGATCACAATGGTACCCTTCAATTTTAAGAATTTTTTCCCACGGTCCCACCCCTTTCCAAGACACCCTTATTTGACACATATCCCATTGGACTCCTCTCTTTTTCTTGATCACCCTGGTACATCTCACTTTTTGTGGCCCCGATTCTCGTCCCGACACCTCATCCAATACCTAAGTCGCTACCATGCCAATCACCAAAGATCATACCCAAGAATACTAGGATACTAGGTTGTCTAGCTTAGAAACAAAAAATGGAATCCATCACCACTACCATACAAGTCAAAGTCAAAGAGTCCCTCCAAGTAGAAGTCTACGTATCCATCCATGAATCCATGCAGCAATTCACAAAATTTAAGTAGGTAGATCCCAATGCAGAGGACCTTCATCATTGCCATTATGAGTATACTCATTTGTCCCACTCCCCTTGGGGTTCTCCACACTCTTGGAATAAGGTGCCCAAAGTGAAAATGCATACATTTGATGGATCCAACCCAGTAGGGTGAGTCTCTCAAATGGAATAATACTTCTCCCTCCATAATATCTGGGATGATGAGACCAAACTCCATGTAGGGGTTTTGTACCTGGATCAAGAATGATGGCAGTGGTGGTAGTGGCATAAGAAATGTTATGTAGGAATAGCCACTTGGAACATTTTCACTAAATCATTTTGTGCCCGTTTTGATAGAGAATCAGGTAGGCTCACCAAGCCGCACCAAACTGAATCAGTCACATATTTCATCATAGCATTTGAACAATTGGCTATCAGGATTGAGAGCTTATATGATTCATTTTACCTTGAATATTTTATCAGTGGCTTAAAGAAAGCCATCCAGGATCATGTGAACATGCATCATTCTACTACTTGGTTGAAGGCATGTCAATTAGCAACAAAAGTCGAGACCATCCTTCAGGCCCCACCCATGAAGGCTTCAGTTCTTACCCATCCTCACCTAGGGGATCACACATTGAAGGTCCAAAAGGTATCTCCAACATAAATGGAGGAACGTTGCAAGCAAGGAATTTTCTACTATTGTGATGAAAAGTATTCCCCATGGCATAAATGTAGAGAACAAAAATTCTTCCAGATTGACTCATCGACTTCCTCTCCCCATGAATAAATCCCATCAGATGAGTCTCGTGACCCAGAGGAGGATAAACCAAATGATCATGTTGAATCTCTAGTTATAACCCCTATGGAATCATAGGAACCCTTCATATCATTTCATGCACTGTCAGGCATTTCATCCCCGCAAACATTGAAGTTGAAGGGATACATCAAACATAGGTCGGTGGTGATATTGATTAATAGTGGTAGCACACATAATTTTATTCATCACAGGCTTCTGATGATATCCATTGATTTCTCCACCATATTCATAATTTTCAAATCCTCATCACTAATGTTGGTACTATGAAGTGTGGGGGACATTGTGAGAATTTCAAACTCCAAATGGGTGATTATCATCTGAAAAACGACATGTTATCTATTTCCATGAGTGGTTGTGATATTGTATTAGGAGTGGAATGACTTCGCACTCTGGGGCCAATCACAATAGATTTTCAAGAATTATATATGAGTTCCACCCAAGATTCTCACCCCTATACCCTC
>SNQJ01S0092824.1:0-14528 GCA_010110895.2 Picea sitchensis | reverse complement strand
GGGTGTAGTGAATGTTACTACTCAGGCTGTTTGGTTGTAGCACTTTCTTATAGATTTGGGAGTTCATTTTCATCATTCGACAATTATATGGTGTGATAATCACAATACTCTTAAGCTATGTAGAGACCCATCTCGGAGGCATTAGGCCAAGCAAATTGAGGTTCAGATGCACTTTATTGTAGGACATATTCAGGATGGAGTCATTGATATGCAGTTATGTCCATCTTCGGTGAAGGTGGTAGACATCTTTACCAAGTCTTTCAACAAACAAAATTTAGTCTCATTGAGTAAAATTATGGGAGTGAGGGATAAATAATATTAGTAGTTGAGCATGTTAATATTTATTTTTTGTTAGAAACATATTTTGAGGGGGGGCGGGGGGGTTTCCCACTAGGTTTTCCCTCTTTACCTCACTTTTTCTCAGTTGTTATGCATCTATAATTGTACATGATTACCTAACATGGATTCATATTGTTGGGACTCATCATTGTGAACACCCCGATTGTGTTTTAGGGGGGATTTTGGGGTACATCAATTCATCAACACCAGGGGCTCGTAAGCTTGTGAGATGTAGGAAAAGTATATGCAGGTCCAAATCCTAGTCTAATCAGAAATATATGACTGCGTTGGGTCGATAGTAACAAGGCTTATCCAAGAGCACCAATCCCATTATTTCTCTCACTCTAATGGTTAGGCATTCAAGGGATTCAAAAGAGGAGTTTCACTAATGAATCATGGCCTTTAGTGGTCAAATGTAAATGACATGTAATGAAATATTTAAATACACAATCAATAATTGAAACACATACAAGGAATTCATATATATGGATAAAATAGATAACTAAGAACAAATGGAAATAACACAATGCATGTTAGAGAATGGAGGCCTTGCCAAACCTAGCACAAGATGTGAGAAAGATTCAGACTAAGTAAGCACTCAAGAACATGAATGGAACATCAACAACTCATTATTATGAAATGAAATTAAAATATTAAAGTGTCAAAGAATGGATATTTTTTATGCTAATCCTTCCCCTCTCCTCTCTACCTTTCTCATATATTTTATACAAAGAGGAAAGGCGGGAAATTGGAACCAATTCCTCCAAATATATACTATCATTCATGGACATATTTACAAAATATTGTCTTTGTGTGTTTTTGGTGGATCTTTGTTGAAGAAAAACTCAAGATCTGATTACATTTTATCCATTTACCACAAAATTATTTGAGAATAGGCCTGAGTTGGTTCCTTTTCTAACCGATCGCTTTGTTTGGAGGAACAATTTGAGAAAACCACAACAAGAAATATACCTATGAAAGAGCTTCACGCATCTCCCAATCCACACACTATTTTGAGAAACCACTTGTGAGTCACCCAATTGGGGATGTTATGATCAAAACTCATGTCATGTAATTTCTAAATTCTTCTTCATTGCTCCATAAATTGTGTCTGAAGTTCGTTACTCAATTATTCTTTGCACAAGTTGTTTGATTTGAAATCATGATCTGGAGACGTATGGAATCATCTTAGGTATCAATTAAGCAACAAATATCCATGTCATCATCCCTAGGAACAAATCTTACTCTTCATAGTTTTCCTTGGAGATGCGTAGATATGCCAAATTCAGAGGTTGCATAGAAGCTACATGAACCACACTAGGAAAATAATCATCAGTAACACCAACAATAATCCTTTCTAATTCATCAAAAAATAAAGGAAAATAATGATAATTCACTACTTCAACATTCATAATACTGTTGCTGTATATTCATTAAGAAACATGATAATAAGGGCATTGAGTAGGTGACAAGATGTGGTAAAATGATCAGAAAAAAAAAATAAAAAAATGACAAATTGGCAATTTGACAACACCCTCAATCCGATGGGAAAATTGAGATTGTGAATAAATTTATAGAAGGATATATTTGTGGTTTTGCATCCAATAAACCAACACAATGGGTCAAGTGGTTTCCATTGGAGGAATGTTGGTACAACACATCCTTCCATAGTTCATAAAAAATGTCCCCATTCCTGGCTCTTTATGGATGTTATCCTCCATCCATTACATCACCCTTTAAAGGGAATACAAATGTTAAAGAAATGGAAGAAAACATAGGGAACCAACAAGAGGTTCTCAAACTATTGAAGGACAACTTGGTTATGGCATAAAATAGGATGAAACAACAAGCAGATCAACATCATAGTGAAAGGTAATTTGAAGTGGGGGATTGAGTATTTATGAGGCTACAACCATATAAACATATGTCCCTTAAGAAACAAAAGAAGGAAACTAAATTAGCACCAAAATATTAAGTCCCCTATAAGGTTTTTCAAAGGATTGGAAGTATGTCTCACAAATTGGAGTTTCCTCCATATTCACGTGTACATCTAGTCTTCCATGTTTCTTGCTTAAAGAAGGTAATAAACAACAACATTCCAATATAAATTTTTTTGCCAGAGATTAATGAAGAAGGGAAAATCATACTAGAACTAGAAACAATCCTTGAAACAAGGATTGAGCAACTGAGAAATTGAACAGTCACATAGTACCTCGTCAAATGGAGGAACCTACTAGTGGAAGAGACAACATGAGAATATGCATTCTTCATGCAAAAACACATGTAGTTATTCAAGTGCTGAGGAAAACAATTTTTTGAAGGGGAAGGGCATGCCAATACCTAGACAAAGCCCCATTTTATGTGTGAAATCCCTTAATAAGCCCTAGATATTGAATTATTACATTTATAGTATTATAATTGTATGTCAACTTGAACCTTTCATGGTATCCTTTCATTATAATTGTATCATTTCTATCCTACACACACACACACATGCCAAGGAAACCTAGTCTTAGGATGATCTTATCACATATCATATTGTATTCTAAATTGGCTTTATTGTAAAAGGAGGTTCCCCCCTCTATGCATACTGTATTCATTGACATTTTATCATTTTTAAGGCATTGGATCATAACACATATTTTTCAATTCCATTTGACCAAAATAATAGACTAGAAATTTTTTCCCCAAAGTAATTAACTTGGTTAAGATCAAGGGAGTCATGAAAAACGAGATCATATGAGGGAAAATCATCATCAAATTCTATGGCTTCCTTTTCATCAATAACTTGGTAGATTCTATAATCACGAGAAGTAATGAGGTAAGTCTCATCTTTAACTAGAGTATGGCTAACATATATGTGTTGGATTGAAAAAAAATTGAAATCAACTCTTAAGTAAGTGGGATCTCTGTTACCTTGGGGCTTGTTTAACTCATTTAGCTTTATGGACCTATCAAGACGGGTTCCATTTAACATGAATATCTACTAAAGGGTGAGCATTTGATTCTACATATTTGGAATTACTTGTCTTATGGATTAAAAGTATTCATGTGAGTTGCAACTTCTCAGGGAGAACCCTATTCTAATGTATATATCATCAAGATATAAACAAGTGACCAGGGCTAACTCTGGGCTATGAATGTTCTTCTTTTCTAACAACCATTGGTAAGAAGGAGAAGGATATCATAATATTGCAAGAGAGAAACCTTCATGAGGCTGGATTGAAGGGAAGGTGGGAAGACAAAGTGTGTTTTTATATCCATGAAGAGGAAAAATGACACACATACTTGAATTATAAGTGTTAACAAAGATAATAAAAAAATTCATAATTTTGTTTCCTCTTTCATTTGTTTATTGACCTTGAGTTGATATTGAGTAAATTATCCCTTAACATGTGAACAAATTTCTTTCATACATTAACAATTTAAAATTATGATAATCATTTTGAAAATAAGTCATTATGCATGACCATGTAACGATTAGCAAAAAACAATATTTGCCTTAATGTTAGAGGTTAATTGCTTAATGTGTAATCAAGAGGATAATTTTGATTGTCAAAAAGCTCATTAAGATGCATTGAAATTAAATCTCATCAAACTTTTGAGACATGATTATATGATGTTCATGATGAAATATTACTTATCTTTTTTTATAAGAAATTGAGATGAGTGACCCTTTAAGAAGTAAATATAACACTTATAAGTTGATGATTCATATTCTTTGAATATTCAATGAAAATGTTAATAGTGAATCAATTGTAATGAGCAACATGACTTTCATTTAAATGAGATACAATACCTTTCAGAATAATATTTAAATAATATTTAATTTAATTTGAGACAAAAATACATTATTGCTTATGCTAAATCACATTACTACATTACTAACATTGTACACTTTAATCAGAATAATATTTGAGACACAAATATATTATTATTTATGTTAGATCACATTACTAACATTGTACAATTTAGAATAATATTTGATTTAATTTGAGAAAAAAAGCATTATTGGTTAAGTTAGATCACATTAGTAACATTGTACACTTTAGAGTGTTCACTTTAGAGTTAAACCCATTAAAAGTACATCTTTATAATCATGGAAAAATAATCCTATGAACCCCTTTTGTTTTTTCAAATAATTCCTTTTTGTATTTTTTAATATTTCATTTTTTAATTATTTTTTAATACTATATAAAAAAGAAACAAAATAAAAATAAATCAAAACAAAAACCCATTAAAAGTAAATCTTTATAATCATGGAAAAATAATCCTATGAACCCCTTTTGTTTTTTTTAATATTTTGTTTTTTCAAATAATTCCTTTTTGTATTTTTTAATATTTCATTTTAAATTATTTTTTAATACTATATAAAAAAGAAACAAAATAAAAATAAATCAAAACAAAATATGATTGAGAAAAAAAAAAGTGGAGACAAAACCTAATGAACATAAAATAAATATTTTACAAACTCAACTAGAATTTTAAAGAAAATGATAAATTAGAAAATGTAACCATGATAATCTGAATTTACAACCATGGGAAAATAATCCTATGGATTCCTTTTTGTATTTTTTAATATTTCTTTTATGTTTAATAAATAAAAACAAAATATGATTGAGAAAAAAAAAAGTTGAGACAAAACCTAATGAACATAAAATAAATATTTTACAAACTCAACTAGAATGTTAAAGAAAATGATAAATTAGAAAATGTAACCATGATAATCTAAATTTACAACCATGGGAAAATAATCCTATGGATTCCTTTTTGTATTTTTTAATATTTCTTTTATGTTTATGTTCTTTTATGTTCTCCACTTTCTTTTTTTCTTTTATGTTCATTAGGATTTTGTCTCAAGATCCATATGGAAAATATGATGTACAATATATTTCGGATTTTGAAAGTTATTGAGAACTATGTATTTCTTTTTTAAAGTTCCTCATTAATGTGGTGAAAAGTGTTTGAAGCTTTGTAAAGAAGAAAAACATTTCATCATTATTAGGGAGATGCTAAACAATTCTTGAAACTATGTTGTTAAGTTTGATGTATGTAATTCACAATCTAGCCACATGTGCCAAATTTGCAGAGCAGTCTGTTTGGGAGTTCTGCAAACTCACCTTTTCTTTCTAGATATGTACCACCAACATTTTTATTTTCATGTAGCTTTTTATGTGGGAGCACAAGCCCTTTTTTGTTTGGGTCAATTCTGCTTGCTTCAGCTTCTGGTGCTTCAGGTAGCTTATTTGGATTAGCTGCACCCAATTCATCAACCTTATCCAATCTACCTTCATTTGTCTCCCTAGAGGACCATGGAAAAGGTTCCAAACATACACCAAATGGTTCAGAGATAAAATGTGTTGGATCTTTGATTCCATGTAGCACAACCACTAGACTTGTGCTTACAATAACATCACCAAGAAGTACCTTGATTATGAGAAATATAAAGGTGAAGGAATAGGTTGAGAAGGAAAAGAAACAAGAATTTGATGCATGTTCTTCATTGGGGTAAAGAAAACTCTAGAGCCTAAGCAAGAAAAATATAGATCTCAAAAAGGTAACAAAAGAATTTTTTTCTTTGAGTGCTTCTATGGATTGTTTAAAGGAAGAAATCATAATTTGGGTTACCTATCCCCCAAGAACAGCTAATAGGTCAGCCCTACCTTGTTGCATGAGGACATGAAAAAGAACAGGCGTGGGGGAGATGTCGAATCGCCAATTTTTCATATTTTTCTGATCATTTTACCGCATCTTGTCAACTACTTATTTCCCTTCTTACCATGTTTCTTCATGAATATAACACAACAAGCTTACGGATGTTGACGTAGTTAATTATTATTATTTTACTTTATTTTTGAAGAATTAGAAAGGATTATTGTTGGTGTTTATTGTAAGATCTAGTCAACTCTATCAACTAGACCCGACAATCAACTAAGAATTAGTCGGTCGACTGTCGAAGTCAAAATTACAATTCGGTCATAATATCTGTTAATTTGATTGACCTAGGCAGTTAAATAGTTACAACTACCTAGAAACTGAACATGCATGTATAAATAGATTAGTATATATCAAGGAAAGTTTATCTCTTTGTGTTGTATTGACACATATATAATAAAGTGTTGTTTCTTGGTATTTCACTACATTGTCTATGTATTTACATATGTGGATGTAACCTCTATGCTTTGCTTACTTATGTGATGAACTATTGGTAACATTCCCTACTTTTCCCTAGATTAAAACATTGGTTTCATTGGTATTTCTGAACCTGGGAATGTAGAATATCACATAGATGATAACTTTACAAGACATATGCAAATGGTGGGAGAGAAAAATTGAAAACCACATCAAGAATCACCCAAGAAGGAACAACTTCACAGTAGCAGAAACAAGATCGTGATTTTTCTCAGAGACTCACGAACAATTTCTGGAGACTATCTCAGAATCAATATTTGAGTACATTAACAAATTTGGTAATGCGTAAATTGAATTCCGATGAAAATTAACGCTCAATCTTACAAACAGAGGACGAACGAACTTCCATGAGTGGGTTGAATAATTGTCGAACATTATATAATAGACCAAGCCGTTGAGGATCAAACTTCCCTCAACATAGTAAAAGAAAAATTATACACCGACCTGGACAAAGGATTTTTTTTCACCGTCCCAAGACTTCTACATAAATTTCTACTCGAAAAAGGAGTTGGTAACATTGTTGAGTGCCAACCTCGACTAAAAATACCACTATTGAATAGTAACTTGGAAGAAAAAGACAAGAAGTGGGAATAATTCCTAGAAGCAAAGTACAAGGATACAAAATAAGTCTAGGACTACTTTATGAGCCAATAAATATATCCATGATTTCCTACCCTGAGTAAGTCAGGGTGGCAATAGGGGGTCGGCTGATCTATCAGATGTCGTAAGAAAAAGAAGAAGCATACCATAGTTCGTTCGACTGAAGCATAAATGTCTTTGAGAGGAAATAAAATTTAAAAACAAATGATCGACATCCAAAAATTGGAGTGAGATAAGAGGAAAAAGAAAAGAGAGGAGATTCATAACATGTGGAACAATCAGAATTCAAATAGAAATATAGTCGGGGAGGATCAATTTGATAGAGCGCATGAGCAGTCTAAATCTGACAGAAATCGACCACATCTAGAAATAACAACAATCATGATGACCCTTGACATAAGTAATGAAGTACAATTGATAGAGGCTATCATAGGAACCCATAAAATTGAATACTAACCCAAGAGTATGGATTATGAAGAGTCGGGACCTGCAATACACACTCCTCCTGTTCAATAACTACCCCTCGAATAAAATAATTCCTCCAACAGAGGCTTCAGATCGACAAATAGTCTACAAGGCTATGGTATAGAACCAACGAGCACACGAATATATGGGATATTCTCATAGTTGATAAAAAAATAAACCCAAATAAATTTGATGACATGTTCATTTTCATCAAGGATCTCACAGACCCGACCCCCCTTCCAAATCTCATATCAAAGGAACACAATAATTTAGTATATTATATCCACAAACTAACACATTTTTTGGAATGACGTGTCTAATATGTTTCACTGTGGAAGCCCCTCTATGCTTAAATAATAAGAGTGAAGGGAGCTCTAACTGGATAGTTCATAAGGCACAATACTTTCTAATGTTTTGAAAATGAGGTAGAAAGCTAAGTGGGCTTGATTGTGGGAAAAAAATCCACAGTTAAGTACGCTTGAGCTAGAGGCGTCTTGGGATGGGTGACCACCTGGGAAGTCCTGGTTACCAGGTGCAAGCCCTGGAAGTGATGATTGATGTTATGTGATTCATTTCGCTAGTTTCAATTCCACTTCTTCACCCCTGTGAGCATCACCCGATGCAATGAGTGCTAAGTGGGATATTCAGATCATGAGAATTATTGGTCAGTTGTGACTAATAATCATGGATATGGGTCATAGATTAATGACTTACTCTATGCAGTTAATCTCGAAATCTAATTTGTTGCATTGTGAAAGCCCCTCTATGCTTAAATAATAAGAGTGAAGGGAGCTCTAACTGGATAGTTCATAAGGCACAATACTTGCTAAGGTTTTCCAAATTGGGTAGCAAGCTAAGTGAGCTTGATTGTGGGGAAAAATCCATAGTTAAGTGTGCTTGAGCTAGAGGTGCCTTGGGATGGGTGACCACCTGGGAAGTCCTGGTTACCGGTTGCAAGCCCTAGAAATGATGATTGATGTTATGTGATTCATTTCACTAGTTTCAATTCCACTTCTTCACCCATGTGAGCATCACCTGATGCAATGAGTGCTAAGTGGGCTATTCAAATCATGATAATTATTGGTCAGTTGTGACTAATACTCATGGATATGGGCCATAGATTAATGACTTACTCTACACAGTTAATCCTGAAAATGATATCTAATATGTTGCACTATGGAATCCCCTCTATTCTTAAGATCAAAGTTGTCAAACTAATGTAATAAATTCCAAAGAAAAGAAGGAACAATTACTTCTGGAATATTGTCTGACAAAAGACCAACTTATAGATGATTCAACACAACAACAACTGACTAAAATTCTAACATCCCAGTTGAAATTCTTGATAAATCAAACATCACAAAAGTCTATTGTTCTTAAAAAGAAAATGACAATGCGACTCAATCATATTCCCACTTATGAAGGAGATGAGGATCCAAAAATACATTGGTTCATATGTGAAAAATTCAGGGATGCAACAAACATCACAGATGAGGATAAAAAAATGGCACAATTTGGTGTAGCTCTTAGACACTACGCTCTTACATGGTTTATGAATTATACAGAGAATCAAAATCAATAAAAATGATAAATAAAGAGAAACTTCCTATCATTATTCAAATTCCAAGATGTTGCAGATTTGGCTACATAGAAACTTAAAAAGATTTAAAGACCTCCTCAGCCAAATCTCTTCGACCATTGATCAAAACTTACTAGTACAATGGTATGTAGCTGGATTACTCCATCGAATTTGAACACCATTGCAGCTCTAGAGGATAAGCACATGAGAAGATGCATTGTAGAAACCACATCACATGGAATCAGATGAAAAAGCCCCACCGACTTCTTCAACAATAGTAAAAAGGATAGAAGAAAAATTAGAACAACTACAACAAACTATCAAAAAAATACTTTAAGAAGAAACGAGATTTGGTGTATTTTATGCTACGAAGACGGTCACAAAAAAGACACATGTAGTCTCAATGATCAAGTGAAAGGAGCAATAGACACATGACAAGTGCAAGCCGATACATATTGAAATATATGTGAAGTTGTGATTGACCATACTATGCAAGACTACCTGCATAACTTGAAAAACACAAAATGGTGCCATATTTATGAATATCATAACCATAGAACATTCGAATGTCAATTAAACACATGGAATGGAAAAAATGTGCACATAGTTTATCATACAGAAACAACCAACCAGAATAATGACTGTGGAAGAATAAATGGTTACTATGGTCGAGGTCGAGGTAGTTTTCAATATCGTGTTCGAGGTCGAAGTCAAGGTTGACCATATTGTTTCAACTGCTAGAAACAATACCACATCAGTCTCGACTTGCCAATAAAATATTGAGTCGGCTTAAAACTTTTCAACATATGCAGTGTTGACGATCACTCATTTGAGGATTTCCCAATAGTACTTGATAAAATAATGAACAAAAAGAATGAAAACCTCCTCCATAGAGTCCCAGAACAAGAAGTATTAAACTCAAATATGTTGAAATTTGGGTATGATCGTTTAACCATAGACAATGTCACATCATTGTCACCCAATCATAGGAATTCACATATGCCACCCCCGAGCACACTAACCTTTACTTAGAATAATTCTGGAAAGCCTACTCCAAAACCAACATATAAACCCTAGTTGTTAACTGCCGCAACAACTCAAAACAAGTAGAGTGCTCCTTCTGCAAGGGTAGCACACAAGAGAGAGAGTCTCCATATCCACTAAACAAGTACCATACACAACTGCACCAACTGCAATTGCACTACTCTCTCTCTCTCTCTCTCTCTCTCTCTCTCTCTCTCTCTCTCTCTCTCTCTCAAAATTGCATCATACTTAGCAAGAATATCGCCAATAATATCACCAAGAGAGAGACCAAGACCAAGAGATGACCATGCTCCCTTATTCCTCCTTGCAACTGTAGTTGCAACTGCAACTGCATCTCTCCACAAGACTTACGCACTAACTGGGTCTACAAATGAGCTAAAACGTCTTCTATTTATATTAATCTATCCAGTGACTTTTCTGGTTGGGCCTACCTGACTTTTTGGTAATTATATTTTTTATTTATCTTTTCTTGTGGAGATGACTTGCATTTCTGGAAGATAATATTCTAATATTATTTATTCTTATAGGCTGACTTGTCTTCTAAGGTTTCCACACATATGTTTAATGGTTCACTTTCTTCCAGAATATTCTATTCTAAGTCATGGGCTACATGTGGAGGTTAATACATTCCGCAGCTAGAAAAACATCAACACTCCCTCTTAGCTAGGGAGGTATTAACTAATATGTTCTTCATGTAGTGTTCTCAAACATATCCATCCATCTCACATGGAATGTGAAAGACTCACATGGTCTTGCAGACCAGTCTACAAGTAGCATCGTCATAGCCACATAGGATATTATATGATTAAATAAATCATATAACAAGTATCAGCATCATAGATGCACATTAGACATCTATCTAGAAAACACCTCCAACACTACTAGTTGGCCCTCCAGCTAGTAACCTTCGATGATACTGATCAAAAATCTAACTGGGAATCATTTCTGACACTATAGGTCAGGATCTAGTTCATACAAAACTAGTAACATGTCAGCTCACATGGAATATGACTAAAACATTTAACACTCCCTCTTAACGAGGAAGGTATTCTTCTTGGAACGATCATCATCACTGATTATGCACTTCTACAAACCTCAGTCATTTTCTTGTTGTAAATCAAAAATCTATATGTCATAGGAAGTTATGCACTTTCATTGGAGTAGCGTACTAGCCTTTGTTGGAGTAGTGTTGAGTCTCCATTTTGACACTTCTAATGCCCTATATTACCCTCTATCTAAGCCTATTCTACCTATGATATGAGTGTATACTTTACTATTTCCTCCATAAATCCACTTAGTGACCTTGTTCATGTGCATAAGAGGTAAATTATGATTAATGCATGATTTGTTTATTTTTTCTTGAGTTAATTTGATTAAATGTTTGATTTTGTATGATCCTAATCATTTGACTCCTAAGAAGTTTTGATCCAGTACCCAAATATCCACCTATTATGGTACTGCACACTCTGTGCTATTCCGATACTAGGTCATGCCCCTAATCCGGTACTCAGGATTGTGACTGTGTGTATTCCAGTACTAAACAGTTACCTATAGGATTTCGACACCAACATTTCGGTACTGGATTTTCTTCTCGCTTTCTGGGCCGATGACGATGAATATCAAAATTTGGGGACATGGGTTTTGTCCGGAGTGGTGTTTTCATTTAGAATAGTGGGTATTAATCCAAATGTATCACACGTATGGACCTCCATCTCAGGGGGAATGATTCATCCTAAATTATTGCCAATTTTCCAGAAATTCCAGGATCATACCCAAGTTCGTGGGAAATACATTTCCTTGATTAACTAAGTGGTTGTACTGGATCTCCATTGATGGAAAATGGTTTTTATTTGGATGGATTTTCTATATCCAAATTTGTAATGTAAAAACCATATAAATTGAGTGATGGCTCTAAGCCAAAGGAGAGGAATTAGTATGCTGCAAATTGGATTCCTGAACCAACTCCTTTTGTAAATTCATTTGTTTAAGATCAATGGAAGTTTGAATTCAATGATCATGTGTGTCTCTTAACATTTATCACCTACTGATCTAAAATCTTCCATGTTGGCATCGACAAGGGCCACCGATCCAACGTGGTAAGCTCATTGTAAATTATTAGTATAGATTTCTATTTTTTGTACTTGTTGTTTTGATTTCATTTCTGATTTCACTATTAGAATTGATTGCAAAGTGTGGCAGAAAAGGAATAGTTGGGAGTCCATCATTCAAATTACATAAGCCATCAAATGGAACATCTCATTAACACTTATGTTTCCTGTGTAGAAATGAAGTAATTGCAAGATTGTATTAAATTTCTGTTTGTGATACATGAATTGATTTTTGAAGTGTGTACAGACTTAGATAAGAATTTATTGCAAGTTTGAAGTGAGTTGTTATAGGAAATAAGATCAGACTTCATCTCTCACCTTCATGCGCCATTTAATGAAGCCTCTCAATTCTATTGATTGTCTTCCGTACTACACATGTTTGATTGAACATAATTGAGTTATGATTGCTTTTTGTTTAAGAGTGAATTGTTGATTATTGTTTTCAATTGATACATGGAACACGATCTGATTTCATCTTTTCTTTTCAAGATCCTATAATGAACAGATATGTTATGTGAGCAAGAGCCTTTTCAATTGAGTGTTTTCTTGAGCATTTTACTATGAGAGTTATCTTCTACTATTGTTGAAGTGTGCCCAGATTTGCTTGTTAGTTGTTGTTAAGGATAGTAGCTCTAGATAAGAGATAAACTTCCATCTTTCCACTTCATGATCTTGTAAATGGAAAAGGAATTATCTGAGCAAAATCTTTTGAGTGCATGATTGCAAGTTTTTCTTTCTAATTTATGAATTGTGTGAAGAGTGTTATCTTTGAAATCAGAGTATTTTGTTATTGATGGTTTTCTTATCTAATCTATACTAAACATACATAGGAACCTATCTGTTATCAGAACATATAGTGCATCAACTCTACTGATTACAAATCCTGGTTGATAATTTATGTTTGGTAATATATTATGTAAATAATTGCACCAACATTTTGGCGTTGTTGTCGGGGAGTTGTAAACGATAATAGGTAGTATTTCGATTAGATTATTTTAAAGGTTTTGGATTGGTTTTATGGATGACCTAAGGGCGGAGAGAAGATGGTAATACATGTGGGAAGATCCCACACATCCACTTTTGTGGGGTTGCTCCAAAGTTAGGTTGTCCTCTCTTCTTTTGATGCAAGTATGTTTTTATTTATGAAAATTTAGTTTTATTTATGATGAGATAACTTGTGCAAAGATATAACCTGGTGACAACAGGGTCCCAGTAACACAAGGAGTTCAAGTTTGGTGTGTGATATTTTTGCAAATAGTTTTAAAATTCAGATATTTGATGATAAATCATTTTTGGGGTGTTGTAAGAACCCTCAAGTACTAAGTTGTGTTGTGAGATAGGGATCATCAACTAGCTAGAGTAATTCAAGGATGATCAAGATCTTGAAGAATGTTCTTCCAAGAACTTTCTCGCATTCTAGCAGCAACTGGGATATCCACCTCTCAGGAAGAGCATATCTTGACAGTAGCCAAGAATTTAGTTGTCTCTCCACAAGAAGATTTAGAAGTCCCTTCAGATTCCTATTGTCAATTTGTTGAGGAGACTCAAGAATCATGGATAGAATGAAATGAAGAGAAACCATTGGAACCTGATATTGAGTAGTTCTTAGCATGCCTCTCAGTAGATCCTGTATGTACCTCAGAGACCAATCATCTTGAAGAAAATACTCTGCGTGGCATGGAAAAAGAGGACATGTTGTGTGACCTAAACAAAGAAGGGAAACGATAATATCTTGATCTTATTGAAATATGGTTCCAATTAGTTGTCAGGTCACACTACTCTTTTACTTTTCATTATTGTTTGATCTCATCATCAAAGCAACTGGTCCTTCATACTCTAGTATGCATTAAATTTATCTTTTAGACCCGGGTATGGATATATTTCTAACCATGTTATGCACATGGCTTCACTGGAAGTATTCCTATACTTGAAGGACATTTTGTTTTGTTCAATTAGAGTAGGATAGTAAACAAATAAATGTTTCAATGTAACCTATCTTTCATACTTTTCATAAATGGGAATGTCAAAAGCTAATAAGCAGTTGGTTTAAGATTTTTCATTCCTATAGTAGATTTCTTTCTAAAAGTTATGATAATTTTGTTTGGAATCTTATGAGAAGGGAATATCTTCATCCTCCAAATGCACACATAATAATGGAAGGGTTTCAAAAGTGGAGAAGGCATCCTTGTCAATGGAAGATA
>SNQJ01S0092823.1:0-32384 GCA_010110895.2 Picea sitchensis | reverse complement strand
TACAGTAATACATGATTTCTATTAATGAAATAAATGTACAGAGATTGTAAAAATATAGAGTGAAGGACTCACTAGAATGGTGGCATCTTATCTCTTAGAAGAGATGTGAGGGCTACTCGAATTCACAAGAAGATTATTACAATGAGGCTTTGCAGGAATTTTTACAATAAACAGGAATTCCAAAAACCCTAGACATCCAAAAACCTAACCTTAGGAGATGAAGCGCCAAAAGTCATGTGGGCCTCGTTTGGGTAAGTTATTACATCAACTTCTTGGGGTCGTAACTTTTGCATATGATATTCGTTTTAGGTGTATTACAGACCATTGGAAAGGTATCATCGAGGAGATTCATTTGGGGGGATCAATCTTGCCTTTGGGTATCATTGAGAAGCTCTATCCCGAAAAACCTTCATTTCGGCCCTCAAAATGGCCCCGGAAGTTAAAACTGCTAAAAATAGTAAATTGCCAAAATTGCCAGAAAATTGTTTTGAGCTAGTTGGAAAAGGTGGGTGTCCACCGATATC
Organism: Picea sitchensis; assembly: GCA_010110895.2. Taxonomy (NCBI): domain Eukaryota; kingdom Viridiplantae; phylum Streptophyta; class Pinopsida; order Pinales; family Pinaceae; genus Picea; species Picea sitchensis. The sequence continues at coordinate 31,860 of SNQJ01S0092823.1, read as the reverse complement.
CACGTGTATAAATCTTCCCTCTTAGGAAGAAATGGTCTCCATTGTGTTGCGTGCTCGGGGGAGAGGAAAAATCATTTGTTGAATCTAAATCTTGGTGAGCTTCTTGCCTTGCTGGAGACGTTGTGCGGCTCGGTTTGTGGAAGGTTATCATGAGTATGTGGCTGGATGTGTTGGACCTTTTTAACCAGTCTGGATACATGAGATTATTTTGTGCAAAAGGAATCTTTACACATTTCTACAATCTTGTCGACCTACTTTTTTTGGATAGAAGGTGCTTGGGCCGAGGTTGTAGTGGTTGCAGTATCCTTTTGTTAACCTTTTGAACAGATTGTGAAGAAGCTGAATTTTGTAGTATGAGATACTACCTTGTGGCACCTTTTAGGTGGAACAGTAGTCGCAACTACCTCTGGTATTCTGTAGATATGACCCCCAAGAGAAACAATGACACTGCAGGGGAAAAATCACATAATACCTCATCCTTGAAGGTTTGAATGTCATATGACAATCGATACTTTTGGCTGACACAAAGATATCGTCCTTGGTGAAGCCACCTAACGTTGTATGGTTGTGGGTGTGGTGTTGTCGACAATCCCAGTTGTTTGATGACCTCTGTTGAGATGAGGTTCTTCTGGCTTCCACTATAAACAATAAAATGTAGCGGGGTCCCCTTCATCCACATCTGTGAATGAAAAAGTCACTCCCCCTCTTTAGGATTAGTTGGTTCTTTGTGTTGAATTGTTGCGGTCTTGACAATAGCAGTGGGGTCTGCGTCGATGATCTGTCTTTTACCAGTATTTTCATAATTAGATTTTGAATCAAGGTTTGACTCCTTGTCTTTGATCTCATCCACCAATGACTGTTTTGAGCGACATTCATCGGTGTTGTGCCAGGGGATTTTGTGGAAATCGCACCATTTTCCAGTGTCCTTCTTTGTCTTCCCATGACCCTTCTTTTCCTGTGGCTTGGACTAGTTTTCAGAAAACTGTTTGTTAGGGCTGTCTTTGTCATACTTTGGTTGTTGCGAATTTGCAGACCTGAAATCCCATTTATTATGGTGTTTAAATTTATGCTCAATTTTAACATCATATCGATAAGCAGCACTGAGTGATAAGATGTCCAAAAAATCCATTTTGGTTTGGATGTATCTGTGTAGAGCCCCACGATATTTCAGAACCAAATATTGTTTGGAGTCTTTGATACCCAGCTTGGTGCGGAAGGTATTGGTGAACTCCGGAACTTTTTGGCCCCTCTCTTGATGCAGTGTGGTCCATCTCATGTACTAGTCCTCATAGTTTCCAACAGGGTAATATTGTTCCTTTATCGCATCCACAAAAAAATCCCAAGTGGGCTCGACCCCATATATTCCAGAATCTTCTGTGGAACTTTTCTCCCAGTAAGTTTCCCACCAATTTTTGACATGGGGGAGAGCCTTAATAAGCGTGGAGATGATCTTTTCTCTGTCGAAAAAATTGTAAACAGAGAAATAACCTTCTAACAAATTTCACCATTTATCTAGGGCATCTGCATCTATCTGGCATTCAAATATAGGAATATCAAAATTGACATGTACCTTAAAAGGCGAGGTTCCTCCAAAGTTGTCACTTGATGAAGATGTGTCTGATGCTATCAAGAGGCATTGAAGGATGTGGGAAAAATTCTCCATCATTTCGTCCCTTTGTCACGTGAGACCTTTCTCAAGCAACAAATTGATAGGATCATATGCTCCGTCGTTTTTCTTTTCTTCTGCCATGGAGGGTTTCTTGGGCATGCAAGAGAGATTGTATTCAAGAGAGACAAGCTCGAGACCCAACTTGCTATACCCATACCTCATCGGGGACATGAACTAAGAAACGATCAAGAGCATCTTGCTCTGATACCACTGATCTGGATTATTTTCGGAACGAAATGAGAGCGGAGATATAATAAACAAATGCACAGAGATATCGCGGGTATCCAATAATATAACAGAAATGTATTAGAGATGCAACCATAAACACATATATACAGTAATACACAATTTATATTAATGAAATAAATGTATAGAGACTGTAAAAATACAGAGTGAAGGACTCGCTAGAATGGTGGTAGCTTATCTTTGAGAAGAGATGTGACGGTTACTCACATTCGCAAGAAGATGATTACAATGAGGCTATGAAAGCCTTTTTACAATAAAAAGGAATGCCAAAAACACTAGACATCCAAAAACCTAACCCTAGGAGATGAAGCGCCAAAAGTCATGTGGGCCTCGTTTGGGTAAGTTATTACATCAATTTCTCGGGGTCGTAACTTTTGCATACGATCTTCGTTTTAGGTGTATGATAGCCCGTTGGAAAGGTATCGTCGAGGATATTCATTTTTGGGGTTCAATCATTCCTTTGTATATCATTGAGAATATTGATCCCGAAAAACCTTCATTTCAGCCCTCAAAATGGCCCTAGAAGTTAAAACTGCTAAAAATAATAAATTGCCAAAATTGCCAGAAAATTGTTTTGAGCCGGTTGGAAAAGGTGGGTGGCCACCAATATCCAACTAGATCAGAGATACTCCAGAAAATGGTTTTTCGGTGGAAAGAATGATAGCGTAGGAGCTCCAATAGCTGAAACTCAGTGCTCTACATCCAATGCAACTGAGGGTTCGTGCATCCAAGTCTCGATTTGAGTTTTATCAATAGTTGCAACTCACCTCCTCAAGTCATTCAAGGACATGTGGCCAATTTTGTTTGGGGGCATAAAATCCAAATCGAGTAGCATAATGGAGTTTCACAAGCTCCCGCAAGTCTATTTGGCCAAGGCCCATGCAACTATGCTAGATAAAAATGCTCGACAGAGTGTTCTTGAAAATTGACCTCATCTTCAGCAATTGCACTATGCCTCATTGACCAAAACCCTAGTTCCATAGATACTCCAACAAATGGTTTTTCGGTCATCGGAATGATAGCGTAGGGGCCCCACTAGATGAAAATCGGTGTTCTTAATCCAATGCAACTGATGGTTCATGCATCTGAGTCTTGTTTTCAATTTTATCGTGAGTTGCAACTCGTCTTCATAAGCCATTTAGGGACATGTGGTCAATTTGGTCCATGGGCATAAAATCCAAACGGAGTAGCATAACATAATTATGTAGTCTCCCGCAAGTCTGTTTGGCTAAGGTCCACATAAATACACTAGCCAAAAATACCCAACACATTGTTCTTGAAAATTGACCTCCTCTTTAGAAATTGCACTATGCGTCATTGACCAAAACCCTAGTGTTGGAGATACTCCAACAAATGGATTTTTGGTCGATAGAATGATAGTGTAGGAGCCCCAATAGATGAAACTTGGTGCTCCTCATCCAATGCAACTGAGCATTCATGCATCCAAGTCCCTATTTGATTTTTATCGATAGTTGCAACTCACCTCCTCAAGCCATTCAAGGACATGTGGCCAATTTCATTCGAGGGCATAAAATCCAAACCGAGCAACATAATGGAGTTTTGTAAGCTCCTACAAGTTTGTTTGGCCAAGGCCTATGTGACTACACTAGCCAAAAATTTCTAATAGAGTGTTCTTGAAAATCGTCCTCATCTTTAGAAATTGCACTATGCCTCATTGACCAAAACCCTAGTTCCGAAGATACTCCAACAAATGTTTTTTGGGTTGATAGAATGATAGTGTAGGGGCCCCACTAACTGAAAATCGGTGCTCTAATCCAATGTAATTGATGGTTCATGCATCTGAGTCTCGATTTGAGTTTTATCGCGAGTTGAAACTCGCCTCCACAAGCCATTTAGGGACGTGGTCAATTTGGTCCATGGGCATAAAATCCAAACCGAGTAGCATAATAGAATTAAGTAATATCCCACAAATCTGTTTGGCTAAGGTCCACATGACTACACTATCCAAAAATACCTGACACATTGTTCTTGAAAATTGACCTTCTCTTTAGAAATTGCACTATGCCTCATTGACCAAAACCCTAGTGTTGGAGATACTCCAACAAATGGTTTTCGGGTCGGCATAATGATAGCGTAGGAGCCCCAATAATTGATACTTGGTGCTCTTCATAAAATGCAACTAAGGGTTCATGGATCCAAGTCTCGGTTTGAGTTTTATCGATAGTTGTAACTCACCTCCTCAAACCATTCAGGGAAATGTGGCCAATTTCGTTTGGGGGCATAAAATCCAAACCGAGCAGCATAATGGAGTTTTGCAAGATCTTGCAAGTCTGTTTGGCCAAGGCCCATGCGAATACACTAGAAAAAAATGTCCGACAAAGTGTTCTTAAAAATTGACCTCATCTTCAGAAATTGCACTATGCCTCATTGACTAAAACCCTAGTTCTGGAGATACCCAACAAATGGTTTTCCGGTCGACAGAATGATAGCGTAAGGCCCCCACTAGCTGAAATAGGTGCTCTTAATCCAATGAAATTGATGGTTCATGCATCTCAGTCTCTTTTTTAGTTTTATCGTGAGTTGAAACTCGCCTCCACAAGCCATTTAGGGACATGTGGTCAATTTGGTCCATGGGCATAAAATCCAAACCGAGTAGCATAACGGACTTACGTAATCTCCCACAGGTGTTTTTGGCTAAGGTCCACACGAATACACTAGACAAAAATCTATGATAGATTGTTCTTGAAAATTGACCTCCTCTTTAGAAATTGCACTATGCCTCATTGACCAAAACCCTAGTATTGGAGATACTCCAAAAAATGGTTTTTCGATCGATATAATGATAGCGTAGTAGCCACAATAGCTGAAACTTGGTGCTTTGCATCCAATGCAACTAAGGGTTTGTGCATTCAAGTCCTGGTTTGAGTTTTATCGATATTTGCAACTCTCCTCCTTAAGCCATTCAAGGACATTTTGTCAATTTTGTTCGGGGGCATAAAATCCAAACCAAGTAGCATAATGGAGTTTCGAGAGCTCGTACGAGTCTGTTTGGCCAAGGCCCATGTGACTACACTAGCAAAAAAGGCTCGACAAAGTGTTCTTGAAAATCGACCTCATCTTCAGAAATTGCAAGATGCCTCATTGACCAAAACCCTAGTTCTAGAGATACTCCAACAAATGGTTTTTCGATCGTCATAATGATAGCATAGGGGGCCCACTAGCTGAAAATCGATGTGCTTAATCCAATGCAACTGACGGTTCGTGCATCTGACTCTCGGTTTGGGTTTTATCGCGAGTTGCAACTCGCCTCCACAATCCATTTAAGGACATGTGATCAATTTGGTCCATGGGCATAAAATCCAAACCGAGTAGCATAACAGACTTACGTAATCTCCCACAAGTCTGTTTGGCTAAGGTCCACACGACTACACTAACCAAAAAGACACGACACATTGTTCTTGAAAATTGACCTCCTCTTTAGAAATTGCACTATGCCTGATTGACCAAAACCCTAGTATTGGAGATACTCCAACAAATGGTTTTTTGGTCGATGGAATGATAGCATAGGAGCCCCAATAGTTGAAATTTGGTGCTCCACATCCAATGCAACTGAGGGTTCATGCATCCAAGTCTCGGTTTGAGTTTTATCGATAGTTGCAACTCGCCTCCTCAAACCATTCAAGGACATGTGGCCAATTTCATTCGGGGGCATAAAATACAAACCGAGAATCATATTAGAGTTTCGCAAACTCTCGTTAGTCTATTTGGCCAAAACCTATGCGAATACACTAGCCAAAAATGCCAGACATAGTGTTCTTGAAAATCAACCTCATCTTCAAAAATTGCACTATCCCTCATTGACCAAAACCCTAGTTCGGGAGATACTCCAACAAATGTTTTTTTAGTAGACGGAATGATAGTGTAGGGGCCCCACTAGCAGAAAACCTGTGCTCTTAATCCAATGCAACTAATGGTTCATGCATCTGAGTCCTAGTTTGAGTTTTATCATGAGTTGCAACTCGCCTCCACAATCTATTTAGTGATATGTGGTCAATTTGGTCCATGTGCATAAAATCCAAACCGAGTAGTATAACAGATTTATGTAATCTCCCACAAGTCTGTGTGTTTAAGGTCCACACGACTACACTAGCCAAAAAGACCCGACACATTGTTCTTTAAAATTGGCATCCTCTTTAGAAATTTCACTATGTCTCATTGACCAAAATTGTAGTGTTGGAGATACTCCAACAAAAGGTTTCCCAGTTGACATAATAATAGTGTAGGAGCCCCAATAGCTAAAACTTGGTGCTCTGTATCCAATGCAATTGAGGGTTCATGCATCCAAGTCTCGGTTTGAGTTTTATCGATAGTTGCAACTCTCCTCCTCAAGCCATTCAAGTACATGTCGCCAATTTCATTCGGGGGAATAAAATCCAAATCGAGCATCATAATAGAGTTTTGCAAGCTCCCGTAAGTCTGTTTGGCCAAGGCCCATGGGACTACACTAGAAAAAAATGCCTGACAGAGTTTTCTTTAAAATCAACCTCATCTTCATAAATTGCACTATATCTCATTCACCAAAAGACTAGTTCCGGAGATACTCCAACAAATGATTTTTCGGTCAATAGAATGATAGCGTAGGGGGCCCACTGGCTGAAAATCGGTGTTATTAATCCAATGCAATTGATGGTTCATGCATCTGAGTCCTGATTTGAGTTTGATCGTGAGTTGAAACTCGCCTCCACAAGCCATTTAGGGACATGTGGTCAATTTGCTTCATGGGCATAAAATCCAAATGGAGTAGCATAACGGACTTACGTAATCTCCCACAAGTCTATTTGGCTAAGTTCCACACGACTACACTAGACAAAAAGACCCGACATATTGTTCCTGAAAATTGACCTCCTCTATAGAAATTGCACTATGCCTCATTGACCAAAACCCTAGTGTTGGAGATACTCCAACAAATGGTTTTTCGGTCGACAAAATGATAACGTAGGAGACCCAATAGCTGAAACTCTGTGTTCTTCATCCAATGCAACTGAGGGTTCATGCATCCAATTCCTAGTTTGAGTTTTATCGATAGTTGCAACTCTCCTCCTCAAGCCATTCAATGACATGTGGTCAATTTCTTTCGAGGGCATAAAATCCAAACCGAGTAGCATAATGGAGCTTTCCAAGTCTATTTGGCCAAGGCCCATGCGACTACACTAGAAAAAAAAGCCTGACAGAGTGTTCTTGAAAATCGACCTCATCTTCAGAAATTGCACTATGCCTCATTGACCAAAACCCTAGTTCTGAAGATACTCCAACAAATGGTTTTTCAGTCAATATAATAATAGTGTAGGGGCACCACTAGCTAAAAACCGGTGCTCTTAATCCAATGCAACTGATGTTTCATGCATCTGAGTCTCAATTTAAGTTTTATCGCGAGTTGCAACTTGCCTCCACAAGCCATTTAAGGACATGTGGTCAATTAGATCCATGGGCATAAAATCCAAACCAAGTAGCATAATGGACTTACGTTATCTCCCACAAGTTTGTTTGTCTAAGGTCCACACGAATACACTAGCCAAAAAGACACGACACATTGTTCTTGAAAATTGACCTTCTCTTTAGAAATTGCACTATGCCTCATGGACCAAAACCCTAGTTTTAGAGATACTCCAACAAATGGTTTTCTGGTCTACAGAATAATAGCGTAAGGGCCCCACTAGTTGAAAATCGGTGCTCTTAATCCAATGCAATTGGTGGTTCATGCATCTATATCTCGGTTTGAGTTTTATCGTGAGTTGCAAATTCCCTCCACAAGCCATTTCGGGACATGTGGTCAATTTGGTCCATGGGCATAAAATCCAAACTGAGTAGCATAACGAACTTACATAATCTCGCACAAGTCTATTTGGCTAAGGTCCACATGACTACACTAGCAAAAAAAACCTGACACATTGTTCTTGAAAATTGACCTCCTCTTTAGAAATTGCACTATGCCACATTGACCAAAACCCTAGTGTTGGAGATACTCCAATAAATGGTTTTCCAGTCGACAGAATGATAGTGTAGGAGCCACAATAGTTGAAACTTGGTGCTCCACATCCAATGCAACTGAAGGTTCATGCATCCAAGTCTCGGTTTGAGTTTTATCGATAGTTGTAACTTGCCTCCTCAATCCATTCAAGGACATGTGGCCAATTTTGTTCCGAGGCATAAAATCCAAATTGATCATCATAATGGAGTTTCGCAAGCTCTCGCAAGTCTGTTTGGCCAAGGCCAATGCGATTACACTAGAAAAAAATTTGTTTAAAATCGACCTCATCTTCAGAAATTGCACTATGCCTCATTAACCAAAACCCTAGTTCCGAAGATACTCCAACAAATGGTTTTCCGGTCGACAAAATGATAGCGTAGGGGGCCCACTAGTTCAAAACTAGTGCTCTTAATCCAATGCAATTGATGGTTCATGCATTTGATTCTTGGTTTGAGTTTTATCATGAGTTGCAACTCACATCCACAACCCATTTAGGGACATGTGGTCAATTTGGTCCATGGGTATAAAATCCAAATCGAATAGCATAACGGACTTATGTAATCTCCCACGAGTCTATTTGGCTAAGGTCCACAACACTACACTAGCCAAAAAGACCTGACACATTGTTCTTGAAAATTGACCTCCTCTTTAGAAATTGCACTATGCCTCATTGACCAAAACCTTAGTGTTGGAGATACTCCAACAAATGGTTTTTCGGTTGAAATAATGATAGCATAGGAGCCCCAATAGTTGAAACTCGGTGCTCTGCATCCAATGCAACTGAGGGTTCGTGCATTCAAGTCCTGATTTGAGTTTTATCAATAGTTGCAACTCTCCTCCTCAAGCCATTCAAGGACATGTGGTGAATTTTCTTCGGGGGTATAAAATCCAAACTGAGAAACATAATGGATTTTCATAAGCTCCCACAAGTCTGTTTGGCCAAGGCCCATAATACTACACTAGAAAAAAAATGCCCGACAGAGTGTTCTTAAAAATTGATCTCATCTTCAAAAATTGCACTATGCCTCATTGACCAAAACCCTAGTTCCTGAGATACTCCAAAAAATGGTTTTCCAATCGACTGAATGATAGCGTAGGGGTCCCACTAACTGAAAATTTTAGCTCTTAATCCAATGCAATTGATGGTTCATGCATTTGAGTCCCGGTTTGAGTTTTATCGTTAGTTGCAACTCGCCTCCACAAGCCATTTAGGGACATGTGGTCAATTTGGTCCATGGTCATAAAATCCAAACCGAGTAGCATAACGGACTTACATAATCTCCCACAAGTCTATTTGGCTAATGGTCCACATGACTACACTAACCAAAAAGACACGACACATTATTCTTGAAAATTGACCTTCTCTTTAGAAATTGCACTATGCCTGATTGACCAAAACCCTAGTATTGGAGATACTCCAACAAATGGTTTTATGTTCGATGGAATGATAGCGTAGGAGCCCCAATAGTTGAAACTCGGTGCTCCACATCCAATGCAACTGAGGGTTCATGCATCCAAGTCTCGGTTTGAGTTTTATCGATAGTTGCAACTCGCCTCCTCAAACCATTCAAGGACATGTGGTCAATATCGTTCGGGGGCATAAAATCCAAACTGAGAAGCATAATGGTGTTTTGCAAGCTCTCATTAGTCTGTTTGGCCAAAACCTATGCGAATACACTTATCCAAAAGAGACAAACATAGTGTTCTTGAAAATCAACCTCATCTTAAGAAATTGCACTATCCCTCATTGACCAAAACCCTAGTTCTAGAGATACTCCAACAAATGGTTTTTTGGTCAACAGAATGATAGCGTAGGGGCCCCACTAGCAGAAAACCTATTCTCTAAATCCAATGCAACTAATGGTTCATGCATCTGAGTCCCAGTTTGAGTTTTATCGCGAGTTGCAACTCGCCTCCACAATCCATTTAGTGACATGTGGTCAATTTGGTCCATGGGCATAAAATCCAAACCGAGTAGCATAACAGACTTACATAATCTCCCACAAGTCTATTTGTCTAAGGTCCACACGACTACACTAGCCAAAAAGACCCAACACATTGTTCTTGAAAATTGGCATCCTCTTTAGAAATTTCATTATGCTTCATTGACCAAAATCCTAGTGTTGGAGATACTTCAACAAATGGTTTCCCAGTTAACAGAATAATAGCGTAGGAGCCCCAATAGCTAAAAATCGGTGCTCTACATCCAATGCAATTGAGGGTTCTTGCCTCCCAGTCTCGGTTTGAGTTTTATCGATAGTTGTAACTCTCCTCCTCGAGCCATTCAAGTACATGTGGCCAATTTCGTTCGGGGAAATAAAATCCAAATCAAGCATCATAATGGAGTTTCACAAGCTCTCGTAAGTTTGTTTGGCTAAGGCCCATGGGACTACACTAGCAAAAAACGTCTGACAGAGTTTTCTTTAAAATCGACCTCATCTTCATAAATTGCACTATGCCTCATTGACCAAAATCCTAGTTCCAGAGATACTCCAACAAATGATTTTCCGATCAATAGAATGATAGCGTAGGGGGCCCACTAGCTGAAAATCGGTGTTCTTAATCCAATGCAACTGATGGTTCATGCATCTGAGTCCTGATTTGAGTTTTATCGTGAGTTTAAACTTGCCTCCACAAGCCATTTAGGGACATGTGGTCAATTTGTTCAATGTGCATAAAATCCAAATGGAGTAGCATACCAGACTTACGTAATCTCTCGCAAGTCTATTTGGCTAAGTTCCAGACAACTACACTAGACAAAAAGACCCAACACATTGTTCTTGAAAATTGACCTCCTCTTTAGAAATTGCATTATGCCTCATTGACCAAAGCCCTAGTGTTAGAGATACTCCAACAAATGGTTTTTCGATCGCCAAAATGATAGCGTAGGAGCCCCAATAGCTAAAACTCGGTTCTCCACATCCAATGCAACTGAGGGTTCATGCATCCAATTCCTAGTTTGAGTTTTATCGATAGTTGCAACTCTCCTCCTCAAGCCATTCAATGACATGTGGCCAATTTCGTTCGAGGGCATAAAATCCAAACTGAGTAGCATAATGGAGTTTCACAAGCTCTCGCAAGTTTGTTTGGCAAAGGCCCATGCGACTACACTAGCAAAAAATGCCCGACAGAGTGTTCTTGAAAATCGACCTCATCTTCAGAAATTGCACTATGCCTCATTGACCAAAACCCTAGTTCTGAAGATACTCCAACAAATGGTTTTTTAGACGATAGAATAATAGCGTAGGGGGCCCACTAGCTAAAACTCGGTGCTCTTAATTCAATGCAACTGATGTTTCATGCATCTGAGTCTCAGTTTGAGTTTTATCACGAGTTGCAACTTGCCTCCACAAGCCATTTAGGGACATGTGGTCAATTTGGTCCATGGGCATAAAATCCAAACCAAGTAGCATAACGGACTTACGGTATCTCCCACAAGTTTGTTTGTCTAAGGTCCACACGAATACACTAGAGAAAAAGACCCAACACATTGTTCTTGAAAATTGACCTCCTCTTTAGAAATTGCACTATGCCTCATTGACCAAAACCCTAGTGTTGGAGATACTCCAACAAATGGTTTTTCGGTCAACAGAATGATAGTGTAGGAGCCCAAACAGCTGAAAATCAATGCTCTGCATCCAATGCAACTGAAGGTTCGCACATCCGAGTCCCAATTTGAGTGTTATCGATAGTTGCAACTCACCTCCTCAAGCCATTCAAGGACATGTGGCCAATTTCGTTCAGGGGCATCAAATCCAAACCGATCAGCACAATGGAGTTTCGCAAGCTCTCACAAGTCTGTTTGGCCAAGGCCCATGTGACTAAAATAGCCAAAAATGCCCGACAGAGTGTTCTTGAAAATCGACCTCATCTTTAGAAATTGCACTATGCCTCATGGACCAAAACCCTAGTTCTAGAGATACTCCAACAAATGGTTGTCTAGTCTATAGAATGATAGCGTAGGGGCCCCACTAGCTGAAAATCGGTGCTCTTAATCCAATGCAACTGATGGTTCATGCATCTGTGTCTCGGTTTGAGTTTTATCACGAGTTGCAAATTCCCTCCACAAGCCATTTCGGGACATGTGGTCAATTTGGTCCATGGGCATAAAATCCAAACTGAGTAGAATAACGGACTTACATAATCTTGCACAAGTCTGTTTGGCTAAGGTCCACACAACTACACTAGCCAAAAATACCTGACACATTGTTCTTGAAAATTGACCTCCTCTTTAGAAATTGCACTATGCTTCATTGACCAAAACCCTAGTGTTGGAGATACTCCAAAAAATGGTTTTCCATTCGACAGAATGATAGCGTAGGAGCCACAATAGTTGAAACTCGATGGTCCACATCCAATGCAACTGAGGGTTCATGCATCCAAGTCTCTGTTTGAGTTTTATCGATAGTTGCAACTCGCCTCCTCAATCCATTCAAGGACATGTGGCCAATTTCGTTCGAGGGCATAAAATCCAAATCGATCAGCATAATGGAGTTTTGCAAGCTCTCGCAAGTCTGTTTGGCCAAGGCCCATGCGACTACACTAGAAAAAACCGCTCGACAAGGTGTTCTTTAAAATCGACCTCATCTTCAGAAATTGCATTATCTCATTGACCAAAACCCTAGTTCCAAAGATACTCCAACAAATGGTTTTCCGATCAACAGAATGATCGCGTAGGGGGCCCACTAGTTGAAAACCGGTGCTCTTAATCCAATGCAACTGATGGTTCATGCATTTGAGTCTTGGTTTGAGTTTTATCATGAGTTGTAACTCACATACATAAGTCATTTAGGGACATGTGGTCAATTTGGTCCATGGGCATAAAATCCAAACCGAGTAGCATAACGGACTTATGTAATCTCTCACAAGTTTATTTGGCTAAGGTCCACACGACTACACTAGCAAAAAAGACCCAACACATTGTTCTTGAAAATTGACCTCCTCTTTAGAAATTGCACTATGCCTCATTGACCAAAACCCTAGTGTTGGATATACTCCAACAAATGGTTTTTCGGTCGACATAATGATAGCATAGGAGCCCCAATAGCTGAAACTTGGTGATCTGCATCCAATGCAACTTAGGGTTCGTGCATTCAAGTCCCAGTTTGAGTTTTATCAATAGTTGCAACTCTCCTCCTCAAGTCATTCAAGGACATGTGGCCAATTTTTTTTGGGGGTATAAAATCCAAACCGAGCAGCATAATGGAGTTTTGTAAGCTCTCACAAGTCTGTTTGGCCAAGGCCCATGCAACTACTCTAGCAAAAAACGCCCGACAAAGTGTTCTTGAAAATTGATCTCATCTTCAGAAATTGCACTATGCCTCGTTGACCAAAACCCTAGTTCATGAGATACTCCAAAAAATGGTTTTCCATTCGACTGAATGATAGCGTAGGGGCCTGATCCAGGTGGATATTGGTGGCCACCCACCTTTTCCAACTGGCTCAAAACAGTTTTCTGGCAATTTTGGCAATATACTATTTTTAGCAGGTTTTCCCTTCCGGGGCCATTTTGAGGACCCAAATGAAGGTTTTTTGAGATTGAGGTTCTTAATGATAGCCAAAGGCATGATTGAGCCTCCAAAATGAATCTCCTCGATGATGCCTTTCCAACAAGCTATCACGCGCCTAAAAAGGAGATCGTATGCAAAAGTTACGACCCCGAGAAGTTGATGTACTCACTTACCCAAACAGGGCCCACATTGCTTTTGGTGCTTCATATCCTAGGGTTAGGTTTTTGGATGTCTATGGTTTTTGGCATTCCTTCTTATTGTAAAAAGGCCTTCAGAGCCTCATTGTAATCATCTTCTTGTGAATGTGAGTAGCCATCACATCTCTTCTCAGAGATAAGCTGCCACCATTCTAGCAAGTCTTTCACTCTGTATTTTTACAGTCTCTGTACATTTCTTTCATGAATAGAAATCTTTTATTATTGTATATTTGTGCTTATGGTTGCATCCATGATACATTTATGTTATATTATTGAATATATGTGATATCTCTGTGCATTTCTTTATTATATCTTCGATCTCATTTCATGCTGAAAAGAATCTGGATCAGGGCCCCACTAACTGAATATTGGTGCTCGTAATCCAATGCACGTGATGGTTCATGCATATGAGTCTCGGTTTGAGTTTTATCATGAGTTGAAACTTGTCTCAAAAATCCATTTAGGGACATGTGTTCAATATAGTCCATGGTCATAAAATCCAAACCGAGTAGCATAATGGACTTACGTAATCTCCCACAAGTCTGTTTGGGTAAGATCTGCACGACTACACTAGCCAAAAAGACTCGACACATTGTTCTTGAAAATTGACCTCCTCTTTAGAAATTGTACTATGCCTCATTGACCAAAACCCTATTGGTTGAGATACTCCAACAAATAGTTTTTCGGTCGAGAGAATGATAGCGTAGGATCCCCAATAGCTGAAAATTGGTGCTCCACATCCAATGCAACTGAGGGTTTGTGCATCCAAGTCTTGGTTTGAGTTTTATTGATAGTTGCAACTCGCCTCCTCAAGTCATTTAAGAACATGTGGCCAATTTTGTTCGAGGGCATAAAATCCAACCCAAGCAGCATAATGGAGTTTTGCAAGCTCTCCCAAGTCTGTTTGGCCAAGGCCCATGCAACTACACTAGCCAAAAATGCTCGACAGAGTGTTCTTGAAAATCGACCTCATCTTCAAAAATTGCATTATGTCTCATTCACCAAAACATTAGTTCTGGAGATACTCCAACAAATGTTTTTCCGATCGAAAGAATGATAGCATAGAGGCCCCACTAGCTGAAAATTGGTGCTCTTAATCCAATGCAATTGATGGTTCCTGCATCTGAGTCATGATTTGAGTTTTATCACGAGTTGCAACTTTCCTCCACAAGCCATTTAGGGACATGTGGTCAATTTAGTCCATGGGCATAAAATCCAAACCGAGTAGCATAACGGACTTACATAATCTCCCACGAGTTTGTTTGGATAAGGTCCACACGACTACACTAGCCAAAAAGACCCAATACATTGTGATTTAAAATTGACCTCCTCTTTAGAAATTGCACTCTGCCTCATTGACCAAAACCCTAGTGTTGGAGATACTCCAACAAATGGTTTTCCGGTCAATAGAATGATAGCATAGGAGCCCCAATAGCTGAAACTCGATGTTCCACATCCAATGCAACTGTGGGTTCATGCATCCAAGTCTTGGTTTTAGATTTATTTATAGTTGCAACTCACCTCCTCAAGCCATTAAAGGACATGTGGCCAATTTAGTTCGGGGGCATAAAATCCAAACCGAGCAGCATAATGGAATTTCACAAGCTCCCACAAGTTTGTTTGGCCAAGGCCCATGCAACTACACTAGAGAAAAATGCTCGACAGAGTGTTCTTGAAAATCGACCTCATTTTCAGAAATTGCACTATGCCTCATTGACCAAAACCCTAGTGCCAGAGATACTGCAACAAATGGTTTTTCAGTCAATGAAATGATAGCATAGGGTACACACTAGATGAATCCCAATGCTCTTAATCCAATGCAACTGACAGTTCATACATCTGAGTCCCAATTTGAGTTTTATAACGAGTTGCAACTTGCCTCCTCAAGTCATTTAGGGACATGTGGTCAATTTGTTCTGGGGGCATAAAATCCAAGCCGAGTAGCATAACGGACTTTCGTAAGCTTTTGTAAGTCTATTTAGCCAAGGCCCACATGACTACACTAGCAAAAAAGACCCAACATAGTGTTTTTGAAAATCGACCTCCTCTTAGGAAATTGCACTATGCCTCATTGACCAAAACCCTAGTGTTGGAGATACTCCAACAAAAAAAAATTCAGTCGACGGAATGATAGCATAGGAGCCCCAATAGTTAAAACGAGGTGCTTTGGATCCAATGCAATTGATGGTTCATGCATCTGAGTCCTAGTTTGAGTTTTATTGATAGTTGCAACTCACCTCCTCAATCCATTCAAGGACATGTGGCCAATTTCATTCGGGGGCATAAAATCCAAACCAAGTAGCATAATGGAGTTTTGCAAGCTCCTGCAAGTCTGTTTGGCCAAGGCCCATGCAAATACACTAGAAAAAAGCGCCTGACATAGTGTTCTTGAAAATCGATCTCATCTTCAAAAATTGCACTATACCTCATTGACCAAAACCCTAGTGTCGTAGATACTGCAACAAATGGTTTTTCAGTCGACGGAATGATAGCGTAGGGGCCCCACTAGTTGAATCCCATTGCTCTTAATCCAATGCAACTGACAGTTCATGCATCTGAGTCCTAGTTTTAGTTTTATCACGAGTTGCAACTCGCCTACTCAAGCCATTTAGGGACATGTGGTCAATTTGGTCTGGGGGCATAAAATCCAAATCGAGTAGGATAACAGACTTTTGTAAGCTCCCACAAGTCTATTTGGCCAAATCCCACATGACTACACTAGCAAAAACAACTCGACATTATGTTTTTGAAAATCGACCTCATCTTCAGAAATTGCACTATGCCTCATTGACCAAAACCCTAGTGTTGGAGATACTCCAACAAATTGTTTTCCGGTCGATGAAATGATAGCGTAGGAGCCCCAATAGTTGAAATCAGGTGCTTCGGATCCAATGCGACTAATGGTTCATGCATCCAAGTCCTGGTTTGAGTTTTATCGATAGTTTCAACCCACCTCCTCAAGCCATTGCATACCAATACCAATGACATTGCATACCAATACCAATACGTAGTGAAGTGTTGGAATTCTTAGTGAAATCCAAATTGTCTAGGAATAAACCCTAATTCAATCTCAGTGGTTAGTGATATGTCTACATGTGCAAATTTATTGACTCTAGAACAAGGTAAGAAAACCCATGGCTAGGCAATAGAAAATGGATTTGAAAATAATTTTATTATGGGCAATTTCTTCTAGAAATAGAATACAATCATTGTTATTTGCAATAGAATTAGTAAACCCTTCTTGAAAATTAAATGCATCCAGGACTTAGTCCACGGTGACTTGGAGAGGTTCCTCAACTTGTTAATGGCATGAGCCTTGTTTGGAACCAAATCCAATATTTCAACACCATAATCAAAATCCTCTTCATGATATCTGATCTAAACTAATACTCATAGAATATATCATCCATGGTTGTGCAATAATAAGTGAATTTTTGTTATGGAATTTCACTTTGGAACAAGACAAGAAGTTCATGTGGGGATTTTAGAATTTCCCATTGATTGTTCAAAGGAATGCCTAAATTGTATGTTGGGTCATGGAATGAAATCATTGTTGGTTATTACTAGATTCACCACTCCCATGAAGCCTTGACATTCTTAAACTAGAATTCAATAATTGGGTCCCTGTGACATCTTGACATTATTCAACAAAATGCAAGTTTTGGGAAGAAAACCTAACGTAATCATCTTGGCCAGTTTTCTACCTACATGTGTAGATTTATTGGCTCTAGAATAAGGTAAGTAGGTTGATGCAATTCAATCATTTCTAGTTATTCCCATGCCAAGAATCCCCATGAAGCTTTGATATTCTTCAATGAAATGTAAGTTTTCCTAGGCATAAACCCAACTTAATTGTCGCTAGTGTTCTACCTACATGTGTAAATTTATTGTGTCTAGAATAATGTAAATTCATCCATGGTTATGCAATAACAATTGGATTTAAATGTAATGTTTTTTTGGGTAGTGATCTTGTATAAATGCAATGCAATAATTAATAGTTATTATATAATTAGTAAACCATTATTAGGATTGATATGTAGCAAGCACTTAATCCATGTTGACTTGGTGAGGTTCCTCGACTCATCATGGACATGATTCATGCTAAGAACCAAATGTAAGATTTAACACCATAATCATAACTCTTTCCACTATATCTGATCTAAATTAATATTGATGGAATCTTACATCTGTGGTTATGCTATAACATTTGTATTTGGTTATGGAATTTTTCTTTGGAACAAGGTAAGAAGTTCATGTGGGGATTTTAGCAGTGCCCACTAGTTATTCACAAGATGCCTAAATGGGATGTTGGGTCATGGACTGCAATCATTGCAAGTTATTCTCGGATTGGAAATCCAAGTTAAGACTTAACTTTCTTCAATTGCAATGGAATCATTGGATCCCAAATCCTTGACATTCTTCAACGAAATACATGTCCTAGGCATAAAACCCAACTCAATCATCATGGTTAGTGTTCTATTTCATATTAATTGGCCTTGGAACCAAATAAGTCGATCCTTGGAATCAAATCATTATTGGTTATTCACAAAGTCACCATCCCCATGAAGACTTAACATTATTCAACAAAATGTATGTTGCCATGGGCATAAAACCCAACTCAAACATTGTGGTCAATGTTTTGTATACATGTGCAAATTTATTGGCTCTAGACCAAGGTAAGTAGATATATGGTTACGCAATGCAAATTGGATTTGCATATAATATTATTGTGGGCAATTTTCATGTAGAAATGTAGTTCAATCATTATCAGTTTGGATAGAATTAATAAAAATTGGATTTGAATGTAATTTTGTCATGGAATTGACATTTTTTTTTGTTTCAAATACCTACAATGTCGTCTCTATTGCGATGTATTGGAGTGTCTCTCCCATAGCAAGCACGTTGGAGCTGATCCTCTTACCGACGGTGTTTCCACCATTGCCTATGTCGGTCTTACAATGCCTCACCATCTCTATTGCGACGTGTTGGAGTGTCGCTCCCATAGAAAGCATGTTGGAGTTTATCCTCTTACTATCGGTGTTGCCATCATTGCCTACATCGGTCTTACGACGCCTAGAGACGTCGCTCCCTATGCAAACATGTCGGAGATGATCCTCTTACCTTCGATTGAGAGAAGTTCCCCTACATCGGTCTTACGATGTCTGGGAACGTCGCTCCCATAGCCCACATGTACTGGAGACCGATGAAATGGGACGTCAGAATTACGATCTCTATGGCATCGCCGTATTGATAGCTATATGGAGTTTGGACAGTCAAATCTGAGATGACACATGTCCACATGAAACGTCGCAATAGAGACAATAGATATGGCATCGGAAAAGCGATGTCATGTGAAACAACGTTTGAGGGGGTCTGATGTTTGTCATTCTCCCAACAATATAAAGTGGCAATTGCGTCGAACGCGCCGTCGGAATTTGACTCAAATGTACTAGTGTTATTATTCCCTGTGGAAGGCCGAATTTCTCATTGAGTGGTTCTTTAAACATTTGACTTGAATTCTTTCATGATCTCCAAAGTTGTTAAACATAGGAAACCTTTTACTTGAATTCTTTCCTCATATCCAAAGTTGTTAAACATAGGAAACTGTTAATAATATTTTTGTGGAGATTAAAATAAACAAAAAAACAAGAGCTCTATTTTTTTTTCTTTTATTAGATTTTGGCATTGTCTAGGTGTTCTATGAAATGGATTTTTTCTCCAGAACTCGACGATATAAATTTAGAGGAACCATTATTTTTTGTTGTTCAAAATCCATTTTTTAATGTAGAAATGGATTCACCGTGCTGAAAAACCCCTGGGGCACTTGGATTATACAGAAATAATCACTCAAATATACCAATCCAACAATTTCTCAAATCCGCGGAGATGTCAAGGCTGCCATGGTTGGTTTTAATTTTGAGAAAACTGGAGAGAAAATGACTAAGTGAAATAAAATAAAAGTCTAAATCTAAAAAAGGTGAAACAAAGAAAAAGGGAAAAGAATGTTTAGTAAAACACAGTGCCAAGGAAAGGGTAAAACAATGCACAAATGATCCCTCGTATTTCAAAAGAAATCATGTGCATGAGTATCTTAAGAAACCTAACTTGACTATCTGATGCAACTCATGAAGTTACTCACCAAAACATACCATCCTCATGAAACATGCCCCTTGATTTGTTTTCTTTGGAACTACTTCTCTTATTGGGTGTTGGCACATTTAATAGAGGTTAATGATCAAATTCATGAGCAATCAAAGAACCCGTTAATTCATCAATATGCATAATATTGATATCTTTAAATTCTTCTATGGGTACAACTACGAATTCAAACTTCTTTGGAAAATATATGAGAACTTTCTCAGTTACTCTCTTGTCTGATTCATAACATTCATTAATAGAGTCATGAAACTATCAAATGACTTGGTTTCCTTCATATTCAGAATTTCAAAGTCCCTTCTCAAATTCTTAACCTTGAAAGTCTTCACCTTGGATAAACCTTGATAGCTAGTCTCAAAAGTGTCCCAAGATTGCTTTCAAGAAACTGAACTTGACACCTTCATAAATAATCTTTTAGTTAGGCCTTGATGAATAATATTGAGGGCTTTGTTGTCTTTCTTTTTGTTCTCCTTTAACAAAATCTATTCGGCATTTTTCAGAGCCATTTCTTCTGCTTGGTCAACAAGCTCTGGATAACCAATAGTAGCAAACTCCCAAAGATCTTGAGAACACAGATTTTTCCTCATTTTAATAAACCAAGAATCATAATTTCTTTCATTCAAAACAGGAATTTGTGGCTAAGCCAAATTACTATTTGTATCCATTTCAAATCAGATTCCAAACCACTATATCCAGTTACAATGAGGAACTAGAAATATTACTAGCTCTGGTACCACAATGAAGGATTCAGAGAGTGCTTCACAAAACAATAAAAATATATTACACGAGTTTCAGCACTATGTAACAACACCTATAAGCTACAGCCAGGTCTTTCAGCAACGTGTTTCAGTCGTGTGTTTCAACAACACATATAAGCTACAGTGAGGTGTTTCGGCAATGTGTTTTGGAAAATAATAAAAGGCTATTACAACAAAAACAAAAAACTTAAGTAAATCAGTCATGCATCTTACACAAAGATTGATCTTTGTTCTAGAGAAATATTTTCAACACGTGTTTCAGCAGAGAGTAAAAATGACTTTATAGCCAAAAATAGAGTTATAACAGAAACAGGGGAATTATAATAGCAGACTAAAAAATCGGATTTCAGCAATAAAATAACTTCATAGAATCATTCTCTACAATAGTAAATCCACCTAGTACTTTTGCACTAAATCTAAATAGAATTCGACAACAAAACATTACACAACATAAGGATTTAACTGAAGTTTTCAAACAGTAAACAGAGTATGCATGATACAACAAAATAAATTACTCTACAACAAATCTGAACATTATCATGAGTTTACAAACTCAGATACAAATAGAAACAAAGTATAAAATCCCCTGATAACACTCTAAAAAAACTCTTTGTAATATATTTTGTGTATATATGTGCATCTTAAAATCTGAATTACATGGATGTATATATGCAAATACTTAGTCGGTTAAATTGACCAATTGTTATACCTAAGTCAAATTTGGACTTTCCAAAACATTAATAAATCATTGCCCCTTTGAAATTCGATCAGCCATAAATGAAACGGTGTCGCGGTGATGATCATTAAATGAATAAGGCGGTTAAGGCGGTGATAATAAATTTATGGGCCCTGGTATCTCTTCAAAATTTGATCGGCTGAGATAATCAGTCTTTTTGAAGGTGAAATGATTAATCTCTGACACACATGACACATTCCACACTTTAGGGGTGCCTACAAAATGGATAGTCAAATACCGTTTCCAATTTCCGTTTCTTTTTGTGAGATGGTTGTTTTGAAGTAGTGGACTTCTTTCTTTTTCCCATAATAAAAAAAAATGAATGAACGAATGAACAAAACCTAAGTCCAAACTAATTTTAAATGGATATAATGATGAAATCATATTAGGGTAATCAAAATCTTCCAATGCAACAATTATTTTCTAAATACGAGATCATGTCCATATCCATGTAGAATATTTACAATTTTCATTAAGTTTTTTTACGGTTGAAATTATGTCATCCCTGAGCCACCTCTTTCAAACTAACTAATTGTTATAACATTCATATTTTCACAAGAGTTGTCCAACTTTCTTATTGAGTGGTTGTTTAAACCTTTGACTTGAATTCTTTCATGATCTCCAAAGTTTTTAAACATAGGAAACCTTTGACTAGAATTCTTTCCTTATCTCCAAAGTTCTTAAGCATAGGAATCTGTCCATATAAATTTAAAGGAACTAGTATTTTTTTTTTCAAAACCCATTTTTGAATGCAGATATGGATTCAACATGCTGAAAAACCCCTCGGACACTCGGATTATACAGAAATAATCACTCAAATCTATGAATCTAACAATTTCTCGTCGGATTCGAAGCAAATGTCCCCAGAAACAATTGTCATTTTGTACAACATTTAGCCTATGGCTTGGATTTCAATTTTGAACTTCGAAGGACTATTGTGGGGGATGGGGGCGTGCATTGATACTTTGATATGATATAGATCTAATTCTCGATCACCTTGGTTCTTGATCCCCTTGTTTCCCATCAATTACTTTGTGACTTGTAAAGTGAGCGCTTTAAATAAATTGGCACCTTATACTTCTTATTCTTCTCTACCCGACGGCCAATTGTTATTACTAAATAAATTTCCCTCTACATAAAAGTTGTACATACAACTTAAACTAAAGCAGTTACAAAACAATCTAAAATTAAAGTTGTGCAAAACAACATGAAATTAAAGTATGTATTATCCTTGGTGTTGTGATGAGGAAGGGAATCATGGTACTCAATTGTAGAGTTGGAGAAGAGGATCATCGTTGTCAATGGTAGAGATGGAGAATAAGATCATCATTGTAAGTAGTTGTGATCCAGATCGGATCATTATATTATTTGTCATCTCTCTCGATACTCTGATAGTGGAAACAAATTGGAAGAATTAACTTGCAGCATCATTTTAGTGGCAGGTCACAGTTTGAAAAATTAGGGTTTGGAACCTTTCGGAGCCATTTTGAGGCATTAAATGACATTTTTGGGGGTTATTGTGTTTGAAACAAATTCCCACCACCTTGACGGTGTTCTATACTCCGAGCAATTTCCAACTATGTCAACCGTGTTTCAATCGGAGCTCGTATGCAAGAGTTATGTCACCCTCAAATTGAAATATCATGTTGACCACCATGGCATGAGAACATGTCGTGTCGGCCCCTGTTACTCATGCATATGGGTCTATCCATGTGATAACTTCCAAGAATATTCTAGACGGTTCAAAATCCTATCGCAGTTGAGGGTTGAGGAAGTAAAAATCCTACCCTTGGATGGATATCATGCTATGTTAAATATCGAGCTACTAGGAGGAGAAGGGGTTATGCCCTATGTTATTGTATTTGGTTGCATTATAGAGAAGAACAACTTGAAGTGGGAAATAAGAGAGCATATAAGAGGGGGTTAATGTTCTTTAGTGTCCTAACAAGCCATATGTCTCACGTAACTGTGTAGAGAGTGCCTTCTCCCTTGTACTTGCATTATTTCCATACCATAGAAAAGAGAGAAGAGTGGTCTCCCCTTCTAGCTGGGTTTTCTCCCGTAAGGGTCTCCCATATAAAATATTTATGTCATATTCTGGATGGTGCGTGACTGTATTTTACTATTCTCTATTTTCCTCATTTTATCATGCATGAGAAAAAAATCAGCAACTAAATATTCTGGAATCTAAATGAATTTATCCTTCATAGTGTAGATTTTAGTTTTATTTACCATATATGTTGTGACAAATCGTTCTAGTGGAATATTCGCGTTTGTTTACAGATCGGGTTAGTAGATATGGGGAAAAGGATCGTCATTGTTAATTCCAATGGTGAGTATTTCTTTGATTCATCTCAAATATTTTGATAAGAACAATTAAAATAGGAAGTTTGTACCCTTAAAAAAATTGGCTCATTTGGAATCTGTTTGAAATAGAAGTACCATAAGATTCATCGCTCCAGCTTTGTAATGGTGATTGCCCTCAGGGTGTCATACACTAGGGGAGGTCATCCTCCATCTCCATTGTTTTCATATATAACCTATATGACCTACATACAAAATTCAAATATGATATTCATGAAGATGAGGATAAACAAGGTATACTACATTAATTTCATCTTACAAATATACGATTCTCCATAACTTACCTAATGTAATGTACCTCAAATTTCCCAAATAAAAAAAAAAATGTTAGAGGGCATTAAAGTCCCTTGAATATACAACATTGTTTGTGACACAGAGATAATCCATTATATATATCTTATTCCTTTAATGTATGCATAGCAATTTTACTTCTTTGTCATTATCCCTCTTAAAGGTTGAAGGAGATTTAAATTCCACTTGTCTCTTACTGTTATATTTAATTATAGCATAGTCATTGAATTATAAATCACACACTTATTTGTATTGAAGAGTTTGGTGACCATGACCTGTTGGACATATTGTCTTTAATATGTTTTCATTGATGTCAACAGTCGATGTCATTGTGATGTGATGATAAGTTGTTATGATGAATTGTCATTGATAAGTTATCATTAATGAATTTCATTGATGTCAAAAATATAATAGTTAGCAGAGAATGAAAATATCAAACAGTATGTAGAGATTCAAGCTCATAAGCAAGGACATTAATAAAATATTAGAAGGAAGAGCACATTGTAGAAATGTTGTCTGGATCAAAATCCCACAGGAAAACTCCAAAGGATTCAAGAAAGAATCTTTCTCATTGAGATAGTTTTAAGGAGTAGTCGCACAGAAAGACATAACATGAGGTGCAAAGGAATTCACTCTAAATCTCAGGAGAGGTAGCATGCAATGAATCATTTATGTTGCTATAGATCTCAAACAAATCAGGAACCGTTAGATAGAGGGGAAGTCATAGTTTGGAAGAATTATATCTCGACTGTCAAATTACAATAGAAGGATCAATAAAGGATTAGTCAACGATCAGATCAAGTCATGACCGTTGGATACGCAAGCACCAGATTAAGGGCAGGGATTGATTGTGGAGCATGAAGGGAAAATTAAACAACACGTAATTTCCAATTGCGCAATTTGTCTAGACTGTCAGATCTCATCGATTCAAATATCGATGGCACAATCATATGATGACAAGTGTCAAGATGAAATTGGCATTTCAGGTATGTGTAATTCATGAATCTAAGTGACACGTGGCAGCCACTCGGCCAATTCCAAGTCATCAGTTACGTCAGCAAGTTACGTCACTTCGGGAGTATGTACTTCGGGGAAAACCAATTTCTAACATCAGAAATCACCTGAAGCACAGAAGGTTGAAGTTAACGCTAACCATTGATATAGATCAAAACTCAAGCTAAGTTTTTTCCTTGGCTTATTCTATTGTTTAATTTCCACAAAATTAAAATACTAGCACAGTTACTAAACCCTCCTTTTACATCCTTTGTAGGTTATGCAAGTTGGTGTAATCGGATGAAGGAAGCATCTTACCTTGAAAGGTATTCGAGTTCCATGTCCTGCTTTGACCGATATATGTGCACATTAATCTTCAACTACATACATAATTTTGTAAGGACTTTCCTAGGGTTTTGTTTACGATATAGAAGGATGTGGAATTCTTGATATGTGGTACTCTAAATGTAAAGTTTGAACAAGATTCATTTGAATACGACAGTTATTTTTGAAAGACACTTTGTAGTCTATTGAATCACTATGTTTTTGTGGTAATAGATAAAATAAAGAATATATTTGGATTGTTGTTCTTTCTACCTATTATTTTCATGTTATCAAATTGATAAGAACACCTTCTAAGTTTATTCCCTATTGCAATATTTATCTACAATGTTATGCTATGTACAGATTTGAATAGTAATCCAAATGCATAATCTCCAAGGGTCGATAGGCATATAAACATAGATCTAATATGTTTTGTATGAGCACACACACACACACACACACACACACACACACACACACACATATATATGAGTACGACCATCATATTTCAAATAAGAAACATTTCTAATATCATTCAACTATGTTCATCCATAGTAAAATATGGTTATACAGTACCTTAAGAATTGATTTACTTATGTATACACAGTTAACACATTCCTAACAATTAACGTAACCATAAATATAACATTGACAAGGAATGCAAGTCAAGATACATATCTGAAACCTAATGCTGGAATACAAATGGAACAGCCACATTCCACCCAACCATAGAACAGAACAAGCAAGTTCACTTTCCTTATTCACCCCCTAGCCTAACCATGAGTCCATAAGGGAAAATTGAATGATCCTCCTTAGTTATATTCACCATCCACAGATGAGAAATTCATTTGCCTCACACTAACAGTGCTCATAATAGCAAATAGTTTATTTCCCCAAACATACTAAGCAGCATCCTGCCTCCTCCATATGTTGTTTTTATATGCATCATTGTGCCTAGGTCTTTCCTTCCCTCCTTGGGAAATTTGTAGATTTACAACTCACTGATTTTTAGGGGTTTCCAGTGGTCAAATTCCACATTTTCCACTTGAAAAAATAAATCTTGAGGTAACTCAAACTCGTTCCCCACTCATGGTATCATGGTCAACTATTTTTAACTTGGTTGTTCCATTTGTCTTCCAACATTTAATTTATTAAAAGTTTGTCTTACACATGTGTCAAAATAAAAGAGGATAGTTGGGCAAGTAAAATATTTTCCCAACAATCATCAAATAATTAATTACAACAATGAAAATTCAAAATTCAAAATTGCCATAAATGGAAAATAATTTCCAAATCCAAATTTTCCAAAAACGGAAGTTTATTTCAAAGTTCACTTAGAATTTAATATTCTAAAATTTTAGGATATCACATTCTCTCCCCCTTAAGTACAACACTCTCCTTAGTGTTCATTCCTCTCTCGGAATAGGGTTGGATAAGATTTCAGTAAATCTTCCTCCAATTCCCAAGTGGCCTCCTCATGGCTAAAGTGCTTCCATTGCACTTTTACCTGGGCGATGGATCTATTCCGTAGTATTGTTTCTTTCTTGCCCAGAATGTGCAGAGGTTTCGCTTGGAACTCACCTTTTGGTTCCATATGCACCATGTTCCAAACAATTATGTGAGTAGGATCATGAATATACCTTTTTAATAAGGAAACATGAAAAACATTATGAACTTTTAAGTTTGCAGGAAGTGCTAGTTGATACGCCACGGGTCCGATTCGAGTTAAAATCTCGAAGGGGCCACAAAACCTGGGCACCAACTTTGAACAGTTTCCTAGCTTTAGAGAGCTCCTCCTTGCTTTGAATTTCAGATACACGTGGTCCCCAATTTGAAATTCTTGGTGTCTCCTTTTTAAATATGTGTATCTTTTCTGTCGGTTTTGGGCCTCCTTTAAATTCTGTTGTACCCTTTTTACCATTTTCTCCATTTCCTGGAGAATTTTTGGTCCCATCATAAGCCTGTCAACTAGATTATCCCATCTAACCAGGCTTGTGCATTTCTTTCCATACAATGCTTCGAAGGGACTCATCTTGGTTGATGTCTGATAGCCATTATTGTAAGCAAATTCAACTAAGTGTAGGTACTCCTCCCACTTAGTTGGTTTCGTTCTTACGTACATTCGTAACATGTATTCCACAATCTAATTTGTTCGTTCGGCTTGCCCATCCGTTCGTGGATGGTAGCTTGTGCTGAAATTCAGGTTAGTATCCAATCCTGCAAACAATTCCTTCCAAAACGTTGACGTAAATTTGACATCTCTATCAGAGATCTCCATCTTAGGAATTCCATGCAATCTAAATATTTCTTTCATAAAAATTTCAACAATATTAATTGTTTTATAAGTAGATTTCATAGGTATAAAATGTGCAGATTTGCTAAGTTTATCAATCGCTTCCATAATCGATTCATTTTTCTTTTGAGTATTAGGCAAACCTGTGATGAAATCCAACGAGATAATATCACACTTCCATTCTGGTATAGGTAGGGGTTGTAGCAGATGGGATGGATGTTTATGTTCGGCCTTTACCTGTTGACAATCTAAGCATTTAGATAAATATTCAGTAGTTTCACTCTTCATGTTAGGCCAATAAAACAATTTTCTTAAGGTTGTTATCATTTTCTGCTATCCTGGATGACCAGAATACGGCCTTTTGTGCAATTCATATGGAATTGTTGATTTTAAATCAGTAGAATTAGGTACATACATCCTGTTTTTGAACCTTAGAAATCCATTTTTATCTAAACTCAGATTTGTTTTGTTCAGTTTTTTTGCATTTTCTTGCAATTATGTTGTTGTTTTGATGTACTTTTCATCATTACTGCTTGCAGATTTTATTCTGTGTTCGATGTCATTTTCTGCTTTGCTAACACTTATCTCATAAAGTCCATTATTCCTCCGACTTAGAGCATCTACAACTTTTTTTTCTTTTCCTTTGATGTGTCTTAATTTGAAATCAAATTCACTTAAAAAGGATAGCCATCTTGATTTCCTTGCGTTGATATCTAGTTGATTGAATAAAAACTTTACACCACTATTATCAGTTAGTAGCAGAAACCTTCTCCCCATTAAATAATGTCGCCACATTTTCAGAGCATGAATTACTGTTGCTAACTCCAAGTCATTTGTAACGTAACTTTGTTCACGTTCTTTTAGTTTACACAATTCGTAATAGATGACGTGTCCATCTTGTCGTAGGACACCTCCCAAGCCTTCTTTGCTTTCATCCACGCAAACTATAAAATCTTTATCAGGATCTTCTACCCTTAGGATAGGTGTTGTAGTTAACAGTCCTTTTAATTTATCAAAGTTGTCCTGACACTTTTGTGACCAAGTAAATATTATTCCCTTTTTCTGTAGGGATGTAATTGGATATGCGATCTTAGAAAATCCTTCGATAAATATTCAGTAATAACCGGGAATTCCCATGAATGATCTGATGTCTACTATATCCTTAGGGATAGGCCATTCCATAATGACTTTTATATTTTTTGGATCAACTTCAATACCCTCTTCGGATATCACGTGTCCTAGGTATTGTATCCTTCTTTGGTAGAAGTTGCACTTATCAAACTTCGCATACAACTTGTGTTTCCTTAAGGTCGGCAATACTATTTTCAGATGTTCTTCATGTTGTTCTTCTATTTTCAATTAAACTAAAATATCATCGATAAACACCAACACAAATTTATCCATATATCGACTGAATATACTATTCATCAAACACATAAAGGTTGTTGGTGCATTAGTAAGACCAAACGGAATTACGACAAACTCATAGTGTTTGTAACGTGTTCTAAATGTTGTTTTATTTATATCTTCATATTTTATTCTGACTTGGTGATAACCAGACCTTAAATCTAACTTAGAGAAGATCCTTACTCATCCAACTTGGTCAAACAGGTCGTGAATTCTGGGTAAAAGATACTTATTATTGATCGTCATATTATTTAATTGTCGATAGTCAATGCATAGTCTCAAGGTCCCATCTTTCATTTTAACGAAGAGAATCGGTGCTCCCCAAGGCGAGACGCTTGGTCTGATATATTATTATCTAACAGTTCTTGCAGCTAAATTTCCAGTTGCGTTAATTTGGGTAGACTCATTCTATAAGGTGCCTTAGATATTGGGGCAGATCCAGGTAGTAGATCGATAGATAAATGTATCTCTCTTCTTGGAGGTAGTTCTGGTATTTCATCCACAAATACATCTTTAAACCCATGTAGTACTGCAAAGTCCTCTAGATCGGGTTTGTTTTCCTTTCTAACAGATTAGTTACCTGAATAACATAAACTTGGTAACCTTTTTTTAGACATTTCTTAAATTGCATGGCTGATATCTGCCTAACCAAAATTGGTTTCCTGATCCCTTGTATCATTCTAACTATGTTGTTTTTGTCTCTGTAAATAAGTGAATTTTCATAATAGTTTAATATTACCTTATGTTTCTCTAACCATTCCATTCCAATGATTAAATCGTAAGATCCCATAGGTAAAATGTTCGGATCTAAATTTGTACTTTGACCATCTAAGATGAGCTCACATTCAACAATAAAATCTTCTACCTTTCTCTTGGTCCCTGTTGCTAATTGTACTAACCAAGAATTAGCATGCTTTACTTTCTTGAGCTTGTTTAATTCAACTAAACCATGAGTAACATAACTCAGAGTAACTCCTGGGTCAATTAATATGGAAATGAGGTTATCATGAATTTTACCTTCAACCTCCACGATAGTGGATTGATGAGCAACTTTCCTTCCATCCATAGATGCATTAATTTTGTGCACGCTTATGCCCATATCTCTTACTATCGAAGCTTCTTGTAGGTTATGGACTGAAGTTCTTGTTGTGGAAATTAAGTGTGGACAATTTCCCCTCAAGTGAGGTTCTCCACACTCCCAACACTTCAATGGTTCTCTAGGGTTGTCCCCAACTTTCTTGACTCCCAGGTTAACTGATCTACCTCCCTCTTGAGCACTCTCGGTGTTGGAATGATAGTCCTTCTTTTGGAAACTTTTTTCCATATTCTGGAAAGGGGTTGGTTGGAACCCTTTTTTCCTTCCATGCCTTGGGAATTTCAGACCTATTTTTGTACAGATGATAGAACATACGAGCCTTTCTAAACAATTCATTTAAAGACTTGGGATTGTCAAATCCAATTGTGTCTTTGTACAACTGTGGTAGACAACTTAAGAATTGTTGTATCTTTACTTTGTCTTCCTTGATGTATGGTACAAATATCAATAGTTCTAGAAATTTATTTATCAGTTCGTCCATGGTCATTTTTCTAAGTCTTAGCTCGTATAATTCCTTAGTCTTTCTTTCGTAATAGCTTTCTGACAAATATTTCTTCTTGAAATATTTCTTAAAATCTGACCATTCCATTTGTTTTTCTTTCAATCCCTTAGCCAATTTCAGGTCTTGCCACCATATACTTGAGTTTCCCTTCAATTTTTAAATGGTCATTCTGACACTCATATTACTAGAGTAATTGTAAATATGGAAGTATTTTTTTATATCTAACAGCCATGCTTCAACCTCTTCACCCGTCCTTGATTCTCCATCAAAGGTGGACAGTTTTGTTTTCTTAAATTCACCTTCCTGGTGATCTACTTGTTCTA
This sequence comes from Picea sitchensis, assembly GCA_010110895.2. Taxonomy (NCBI): domain Eukaryota; kingdom Viridiplantae; phylum Streptophyta; class Pinopsida; order Pinales; family Pinaceae; genus Picea; species Picea sitchensis. The sequence goes on along the minus strand of SNQJ01S0092823.1, from coordinate 1,006 downwards.
TTTTTCTTCTTGTAGATGTTTTGTTTCTTGTCATGTGTGTGTCTTCGGAAGAACTATTCTCATTTTCTAGAGATGGAAAACTAGTAAATGTCAAAATCATAAAACCTTTAGCCTTTTTCTATTTTTGATATATATGAACTATCATTTTCATTTATATGGAGGTGTTAATATCTTAGGGAATCAAATAGGGTAAAGATTCACATAATGAAAAGTTGCATTTATATGGTAGCCCTAATTTCTTAGGGAATCAAATAGGGTAAAGGTTCACCTAATAACAGGCTATGGAAAAATTGTATTATATTATTCAAGAAACGTGTAATATACCAGATGTAAAATGTATGCAGAACATAAATAAAATGCTAGTAATGGCAGAATAACAGCAATATAACCAGATCATTCACCACAATAACACTGAAATGATATAAGAATAACAACAAAAATAGCACTTTGAATCTGAAAGCAATGTTCACGGGCCTCTTCGAGGGGGCAACCTCTAGTTGAGCGCTCTATTACAATAATATCCAAGCTAGGGTTCTCATACCCTCGACTCCTATTTATACTAAAAAGAAGCATCTAGAGGAAGATCCTTCTAGAAGAGGAAGCTTCTATTAGGTCTTCTTACATCCGCCTTATTCTATTTTATCAATATTGACCTTTATTACATCCGAATATATTGTTCTACCTATGTGCGGGTTAGGACCCTAACATGTCCGCCCCCTTAAAATCAACCTTGTCCTCAAGGCTTGAGATGAGGAAATTGTTGCAGAGTGGTAGGTAGTTCCCAAGTGGAGTCTTCTAGAGTTGTATCTTTCCACTAGACTAGCACTTCCTTGATGGTTCTTTGACGTAGGTGATGCTCACACTGGTCCAAAACTACCTCTGGTTGTAGCCAAATGGATCCTTCTTCAGCTAACTCTGGAAGGTTGGTTTGAATTTGGCACTTAGCTCCAATCACCTTCTTTAAGCATGAAACATGAAAAATAGGATGTAGCTTCGAATGGCTGGG
>SNQJ01S0092822.1:32395-44376 GCA_010110895.2 Picea sitchensis | reverse complement strand
CCCCCACACTACCTCTCTAGCTACCTTACAATTTGATTATCCTCACGTTGAAGAATGATTGTAACATCATCGCAGGTCCCTAGTTGACTTTCACCTTCCATCAATAGCTTATGATTTATAGCAGCTAGAAACAACACAAATAGAAGAATTACATGGGTGTCATAAGTCCTAAAATATCTTGTTGCTTCTTTTTGTTCCCCTTTCTCTCATCCTTGGAATATTTGGATATGTATGTTACCAAAACGTTGAGTCTGACATCCAAGTTTGGAGTAACAAAAATTTACTTGGAAAACCAAGATCTGCAACTTAAATCAAAACCAACTACTAGAACATCTACAAAACACTCCATAGAACCATTTAAATATGTTTTATTCATAGACATGAAAATGAGCATTTGTATTTGTTTCATGGAGAAAGTGATTGTGCATACTAATTTCTAATTTCTCATAAAAATGAAGAAATAACTGCCACTTCTTTTTACCTCCATCTCAATGATCTTCACATCAGTGTTGTAGTTGTGGCATGACCTATGTAACTTAGAACATACTCAATAGCTATGGAAGTGAGACCCCCAATCTGTCTTGTAACTTACACCATCCTCCTCTATTTGGATCCTTCTGGAAGGTTTGTGACAACAGATATTAAAATTGAATAACTAGCATGACTCATGAAAGTCATGACAACTAGCATTTGAGATCCAACAACAACTTCCATTTGCAGGAATTCAATACTAAACATGCTAGAAATGCACCTTCATGAGGCACACACACTAGTGATGAGAATGTTTCCACACAATCCATCCACATGGCACAAACAGATTTGGAAAAGTGAATAAATTCACTGCTCTTAATGCTGTTAGATCAACTAACCTATCAACTTCAAAGATCATCACAACAAACCATGGAAAAAAGTCTAAGCATCTTCATCAATTATCTGATATCACCCTTGTAAATTTGTTATCTATCCTCATACAAAATAATGGATAACAATAACATTTGTTAGAAAACAGAGTAGAGTTTTGTAAAAAGAATATATATGTAACATAAATTAACAACCAAAAAGTAAACTTGCATTCAAATAATTAGGGATATGGGGAGATATCTATGACAAATTCTATTAGAAATATTCTCTCTACAACTTATATAAAGAATAGAGTATACCACAAGGGACATCCCACCTTAAAATACTATATATACAAATATTTATGATAATAAAGAATTGATTTTTCCAAGTGAAAAATGAAAGGAAAGTGCAAAAATAGTACATGTTCCTGAGGAATGGGTTCAATTCATAAAACCGGAGAAGATTTTATCTAGAATTCTAAAACAGAAGCATGAAGCATCCATGCCCATGCATACCATAGCCTTCCAAGTTTCAGCTGCATTTTCTACATAATCTGGAAGGTCTCATCCACATATCCATTATGGGCACACCTTGACATCATAGCACTCCAAGTTATCAAATCTGGCTTTACCCTTGCTACTTGCATTTGATCAAAAAGTTTCAAGGTCTTGGTGCAATTCCCATTCTAGGTGTAACCTACAATCATAGCATTCCATGAGCTTACATTTAGTATTGACATTTTGTTAAACACTTGCATGCAAATCCAACATTGTAGCATTGTAGAGATATATTTCAGTCCTGATTTAGGTGGCAGTAAAGGAACTATATATACACCTATTTCAGCCATGTCCTAACACTTTAAACAACCAACAATCAATACTCGTTGAGGCCTATTTTCATGCTTAAATATTCCTTTGGCAAAATATGTATTATTCACATGGTAAATAGAATCAAGGGGTTATCATTTTTTACATGTTTTTTGCCAGAATATAAAGGTGTTAGTCCATTCAATTGGTGACAACCATCACCATTCTTTGATCTAGACAGCTGAGTAGTATAGACAAGGAAATTGACTTGGTTGAACCTGAAGATTCTTGTATTTTTAGCAAGAAGATGTGATATAAAATATTCATTGAGCTTGGAAGAGGCATATCACAATGTTCTTAAGCCCAAAACTTGTGACAAGGCTAGAATTAGAAGAGTAAAATGCACTCTAAATCCAAGCCTTTGAAAGAAGATGCTACATATTTTAGTTATTCTAACGGGTTGAATAAAAATAGGAGTTACATGTCTAAGTAGCTGACGTTCTTCCTACAGAAGTTGCAAAAGAAAAAAAAAATAAGCTGTCATTTATTGGGATAGGGTGGTTAAAAATATGAAGCATTAGCCATTACCCCTACCCCCTAACCCCCTACATTTTATCAATAATTTAGGAAACCCCTAACCCATCACTCCACTTCATTTTCCAAAAATATTTGAAGGCACATTTTCCAGAAATGACCTTTTTAGTCATTTTTTTTTTGAATCGATTTTGGCCAATAAGAGATGAATATTGAGAAACTGGAGGAGGTTTTTGTTCCTAAGATGCCAAAGTAAAATAACCTATTTCATATTTTACATAGGTATTACAAAATGAGAGATATATTCACATCTTCACAGCCTATTTTTCTAATTGTGCAAAGTCTTGTTTTAGATATCTTTTTGCAGAAAATATTGTGAACAACTGGAGCAGAATTTTGGGAAAATGAGAGAGGTTTATCTAAAAACCATCTTCATCTAAAATAAATTCTCTCCATTTTTACAAAACTATCTCATATTAAGATATACAAAGGGATAACTTAACCCTATTTTTCAGAATTTCGGAAGGAAATTTATAGCAAGCCTGCATAAAGCGTAGTGTGGGGCACGCTATGCTTTTGATGGAGGATTCTAAATGATGAAAGACTTACATATTCAGATTTTTCATGACTTGTACATCACTTTTGACCTCTTGGAGTCAAATTTTGTTCAATTCTGGGAGGAGAAAAAGTCAAAATACCACATGAAAACCACCTTTCTGCCACCTTTTTGGACAACACGCTATGCTTTGCATATATCATTCTTAAATCTCATATCTATCCTCAAACATATCTCTTGAAAATATAACTATTAAATAGAACCATTGCAAGCCAACAACCTATATGATTAAAGGCACCATGCATTTTATTTTGTACAACCTATACGAAGCAAACAATAAGGTAAGGCAACAACAACAAACTAGCCTTCCTATGCATAAGCATGAGGCCACAATGTGTCACTATTATTTCTAAGGGGTTGATTCTAGTGTTGAAATAGGTTTTCATCTAATATATATGTGTTTTGAGTATTCTCCATATAAACAACATCAAATAGAATTTCTTTTGTTCTAAACTTATTTATTATTGATCTTCTCTATTAGTAGTAATTAATCTGTTGCAGTTTCATTACCAAGAGGTCTTCTTGTTTTCCTGTTTTAACAGTATGCATAAAAAATATTTTACACGTGTTATTTCTGGTATTCTCTTTTCTTTCTTTCTTTTGTTCAAATCATGACATCCAACAAAACCTTTGTTTTTTGGTCAGAAGTGACTCTCTCAAATATATCTACCTCAAGGTAAATATGTGTTCTTAACATGCATATAAGCTTTGGCAATGTGATTCTACATTTGTTTTATGCCTATAAATTAGTTGAGGGGATTCATTGCCTGTGTATTTATTTTGGCCATGTTGTACATTTAGTGGTTGACTCATTTATGCAATATGAAGATAAATTGTTTTAGAGATTTCAAGTTTAAATGGAAGATGGCAGTGACCTAACTGGTGTCCTGAATGGTCTCATCCTGTAAGGAAATTAATATTTTATGAAGAACTAAATAATAAATGTTAAACTAAACTTTTGTTGTATGCATGCATTGAAGTTGTCTTGAATAAAATACAATAACCAAAAAATCTCAGACATAAACAACAGATTCACAATGAAATTATGATGGTATTTAATGTTAAAATTTCAATAAATGATAAGCAGATCTGCACTCTAATGATGTATTAAGGACATACCTTCATAGGACGTCTCTGCACTCTAATGATGTATTGAGGACATACCTTCATAGGATGTCCTCCTTCACTCTTATCCCTCACAATTATTTTAACTATCATGCTTTTTACTTCTAAGTTTAGAAAGGCATGACCTTTAAAAATGTAAGTTTCCATCCCATAGATCGTTTGACCTTGTGGACATAATAATAAAATCTCTCTCTCTCTCTCTCTCTCTCTCTCTCTCTCTCTCCATCCCATGACTGCTTGACCTTGTAGATAATAATAAAATCCTCTCAGATATATATATATATATATATATATATATATATAGATAGATAGATAGATATATAGATAGATAGATAGATAGATAGATATATGCTGCTTCCTGATTTCTTAAATTTTGAAAGTGCCATTTCCAAATCTCATACCCATTTCAGAAACTAAAACCATTTCTAATGGTCAACAAAACTCTACAACTAAGATTGTTGTTTTTCTCGTAGTCAATTGTACTTGTCAAATTGAAGAGTGAATTGAGAAGAGAGGTCTTCAACATCATTGTGAACATACTAGACATCTTATATGTAACCACTACAAGTACTCCATTTCAATTAATGTGATTCCAAGAAGTGGTCATTCCATTATAATTTATTTTTCTAAGCCTAGAAGTTGCCATTGTTGCTAGCCTTGATGATGAAGTTAGTCTTTAAGACAGGTTATGTGATTTTGTTCAATTTGATGAAAAATGCCTTATTGGCAATAGATGTTGTTCAAAAAATATGGAAACATCAGCGTAATAAGCACCTGAAGAAATCATTTAAAGCCTAGTTCTCTAGTTTTAAATTTTAATGGTAGGTTTCCCATCAATGATAAACCTAGGAAATTGAACTTCTTTAGTGAAGGCCTTTTATAGTGGTGTAGGTGCACGAAAATGGGTCTGTTTTTTTGGTAGTGTTCACTTAGAGAGAAAAGTGGACAATGAAAAAAGTAACTGTGGAGTTATTTAAATGCAAACTAGAAGACAAAATGTAGACAGTGGTCCATTTGCTTGGCTTCCATGAATGTTACTTCGGGCTACACCTTTTGAGCTACTCTTGGTCGCACTTGAGCTCCCCTACCAATATTTCTTGGTTATTGTTGAAGCTTCCTCAATTATTGGCCTTTGAAATGTTCAACTTCATTCTCCAGTTGAGTTCAATCTCCATGCCATTTGAGTGATATGGCATGGTAGTGTTATACTAAAAAATCTAGAGTAACTTCACATCCCAACTCTGATGAAATTAAAGCTTATGTAGTGAACACTCATAAATTGTTATTTTGCTAGAAATACTTGATCCATCCTATTCAACTAGTGTAAAGTGAATCTTATTCATGTGCAAGATTTATTTTTCACCCTAATATTCAATGGTCATTTAATGGTCCATAAGTTTTAACCTATACCTGTTATATTACAAAACTCTTACCATAGTGCCTATCAAAACTAATTTCTAGTTCCTTTCAACCAAACCATAACTGATAATCTCTAACTGGAAAGTGAACTGAACTATGATACCTTTCCATAACTGCATTCTTCTTTTTTCCAGGGAATTACTTGTTATAATTGTTTGTTATGAAAGATAAATGTAGCCATGAATTACAACCATGGGGTAGTGCTTCTTACTAAATTTATATTTGGGAAAAAATTGGTGGTGGATTCTTTATCTGACTCCTAACCTTTTTTATTCATTGCAGGCACTGATTACTTGACTGCCTGTTTTGCAATGATGGTTGGTCCCTAGGGTTGTGATGCTGGTGTGGATCACATTCCCGAGTTGGTTACAATGTCCATAAAGAATGCCAAGAAAAATAAAGCATCACTTCTATTGGCAGATGGAAGCTTGTCCTTGCATATTTGAGGTAAATCACTGTGCTTTTAGAAGGGTTGATAATTTTCTCTGTCTACAAAAGTATACAGAGACAAAACAAAAATTGTTTTTTCCTTTAGGGTTTGGTATGTTCATTTCAGGCAAGAGACTACAGAGGCTAATACAATGTCTGTAGTATTGATATGCAATAGTTTTCAGATACAGAGGTCAAAATCTTACAAAGCTACAGGTATTCCAAAATACCCAAGGAATTAGAAATGAATACTTTGCTATTGAACAGAGAAAGTTGGAAATAACATGAGTCAATGGAATGATACGTATTCATGTTGTATAAAGATAATTTTTTCAGAGGTTTTTGTCAGATGGAGCAAGGATTGGTCAATGTTTAACTCAACCTAGAAGAATTTTGATGAAACTATCTAGAAATGTAAGCTACAAGAAGTTGGTAGCGTAGATCACACTTTTACAGTGTGTTGCATTGCCAACATGGAAATTTTTTGTTCTTTAGAAGAAAAGTCAAAGTAAAGCTCTTATTCAGTTGAAGGATGAATAGATCAGGATCCAAATGTCAGTTGGGGTTCTAGAAAGGCATGATCATCATATAGGAATACTATTGGGGTTGTCGAAGACCTAGTTTAGGATAGGGATTCAATCCCTAATAAATAGGATCGGATTCCTGAATATATGTAATAGATTAGTTTGTTCATATTTTTGGGTTTAAAGATCCATCCTTCTAGGATCTTAGTCGAGTGGAGTGCATTAAGCCTGATTTCATACCAACCTTGCTTGTATCAGTGGAATGGTGTCAATGAGGACCTCTGGACCCTTGCTTGAGCTAGCAGTGATTAAAGTGCATGATGGAGGGCCAATTTGGACAACTGATCAACTTCTTCAAATGGATGTAACACGGGAAATGAGTTGTGTTTATTTAGAGGAAAGAAAATGCAATTGCAAAGTCTTCTTACTGAATTTTTAATGCAAGTAGCTTGGATGCTTTGGTTCTTGCTCACAGTGTTTCTTGGGAAATATATATATGAAAGAGTTAAAAAATTATTTGCATGTGGGAGGAGGAACATATGAGAATTCTATGATGGGACGATAAATTTCTAGTTCAATCCGACTATGGGAACAAATTGGTTGAAAGATAACAAACTGCCAACTTCAAAAGTATAGTAGCTTTTAGCCTCGGAGTCCAAATTTGCTCATCTTATAGTCACCGGAAAGGTCTTCTAGAGGACAAAAGATCTGGGCTATTAGTTTCTTGGAATCTAATTTTCAAATTTCCATGATAATGATACAATAAAACCTTTAATATTCTATGGGACAAAGACTGTCAACATAAGAGAATGTGACATATTGAAAATTAAAAGGAACTTGCCAGTGAGAATGACATGAACATGTCTTATATCAATCCAAAAACACAAATATATCCATAAGCTGTAAAGCCCAAATACAAAATATTGTTTCCTACATATCGATTTTAAAACACATATGTGTCCATAATTCCTAAACCCAATAGAGAATTAAGTATGTGGAAGCAAGTGATCCTTGATAGAATCTGCAATGATCCTCTTTGTCTTAACCAGATTCTTCTTGTGCTTTTCCTTAGCTTCATCTCCCTCTATCTTTGCAACTTCTTCTTCAATAAAATTTTCTAGATCATTTTCTTCTAGAATGAGCATCACTCTATACTTCCATTCTCGGAAGTTATCAACACCCTCAAGCTTCTCATCAAGCTTAGTACTGATAACCATTTTTCCCTAGCCTTTATATGCTAGACACCTTGACCTAGGGTTTTATGAGGAAACCTAATTTTCCAACTTCAGTATTTTGTAGATTTGATCAGGGGAAAAGGTGTGCCCTACTTAGAAAACCTTCTTGATGGGTTTAGTAAGTGCTCAATGAGTTTGACAATGGAGTAAACTGAGGATCTTCCTTCTAGCAGTTAGACTGCTATGAAGGAAACTAGCTCTGAAATCGTGTTAAAATTTTGATATGCTCATTTAACCATAGACAATGTCACATCATTGTCACCCAACCATAGGCATTCATTATGCCACCCCCGAGAACAATAATCTTTAGATAGAATTATTCTAGCAAGTCCACACTAGAACCAACAGATAAACCCTAACCAACAACACCATTGTTACAACAACGACAAAATATAAACAATAAAGCATACCTTTACCAAGAGAAGCGCATAAGAAGAATATACGAGAAAGACTTGTGCCCTAGCTACCATTGCTACTCCTTAGACATGCGCCCTAGTTGCTCCTCCTTAGACTTGCAAATTGTTTCTGAGTGAGAGAGAGTGTGTCCAAATGAGCTAGGCGCCTCCCTATTTATATTAGCCTTCCAAGTGACTGGGGCCAACTTCTCTTTCTAGATCCTTTGAATACTTTAATAATATTCTCCTTAGGCCGAATTCTCTTCTAGAGTTTTCACACATTTGTTTAAGGGTTCTCTTACTCCCAGAATATTCTACTCTAAGTACAAAGGTTACACTTGGAGGTTAATACCTCCCGCATCTACCTGTCAATAAGCAAACCCAATTTCTGCCAAAAAGGAAAAAATTAATGTTGGAAATCAATAGTAGTAAACCAATTTTCTTAGAAAGTACGCTGCATTTTCTTCTCCCTAAGTAGGATGTAATTTGTTTTCCTCTAGTGATCCATGTTTTTACACCCAACAAAATGTCTTCCACAGGTGGTTCTTCAATTTCCAAAACATTTTCTTGGGAATGAAAACCTCAACTTGTTCTTCTAAATTAAAGAACATAGAATTTTAAATTGTTGACATTAAAAACATCATATATGCCAAGTTGTAGTAATTAAACCCAGCTTGAATGCATTGGCACCTACAATATAAGGTTTGTACTGAAATGATTTTTTGGTACATAGACTTCACAATTATCTGGTATGTTTGAATTTCTTATAGGTTGAGAGTTTTTACTCGATTAGTAGTCTATCAAGGCACTCCATCCAAGGCATGATTGGCCAAGAGTGGACATTTTGATGACCTTTGTCTTATCATTTTTTGGGGGGGGATTATCTGCATAGAGTGAGTCACTAATCTATAAAATTCATCATTTGCAACTAATTCTCATGGATGTGGTCATAGATTAATGACATACTCTACACAAATAATCTTAACAAACGATATCTCATATGTTCAACTGTGGAAGCCCCTCTAGACCTTTGACCTATCTTCCATCACTCGAAGATTGTGAAGCATATTTTCTGAGAGTATCAATTTACCAAATTGTTGGAGTTATATTGAGGATCAATATATAGTGTTGCTTCAAGGAAGGATTTAATGACATTCTGCATTGTTTGGAAATTGTCACTCTCTACTTCGTACTACAATCTCGGATATGGCATTGCTTGCAAGACCCAACCTTATTCATTTTATGGAAAACATGTGTAACTCTGTTTTCTATCACGAGGACAGCTCTTTGTTTGCCTTTTTTTGTAAGTGGAGGGGTGAGGTATGCCAACAACTCCTAGCTAAGGGGGCTCTGTTGATCAAAATGCCCAATCTTTGGATCCAACTGATTATTCTAATTTCATTTTAGTCTTAGAAGATTTGAGGAAGAGTTTATGATGGCCATTTTATATGCCCTTCAATATTTTGTACTGTTATTTGTAAATATTTTTCTGTAAATATAAGTTTCCAAAAAAAAATTATCGCCCTTCTCCATGATTGTTCAAGGTTTCATATTACACTTTGTCTTAGTCTCCAATCAACACTCATGGAATTAGAAGAGAACTCATTCTCCAAAACACATTAAATGGAAACAAAATTAGTTTGTATTGGAAGTCTCTCCAATTGTGTTCTATTCATTACTTTTCTTATTGTATTTCAATTGACATTTTCTCATATATTAACTTCAATAATACTCACGATATGACAATACAACTTACTAATTACACCACCAGCTAGATACCTATTCACAAATGGTGTCTAACAACCTATTAAATAGTGCCCCTATGTTTATTATTAAATATTCACAATGTATAAGTGAATATATCAAATACAAAACAAATAACAATGCACAACATTCAACCTAAAAAATATTGTGTAACAAGTCATATAAATGTACATGCATCTTCTACTTCATAAATTGTATATCAAGTACTCTACGATCATATAAGAGGTAGAAAAGTCGGAAAAGGTTTCAAGGTTGAATTCTTAATAATGTTGAAATTCATTCTGTAAAATGCATCCATCAAATCTCAAATATGGATAAGAAATTTGCATTGTTATAAGAATTACCTATAACTAGTTGCATCCTATAATTTAATTATGATCATCCCAAGTTAACCAATGATACTTTGCTTTAAAGGCACTATGAAACATTCGTCATCATAAACACCTCTTGCTACTGGCTATACAATGGTAATTGTAGGCAACTACTCATTTTTATATTAAAATTGTCTCATAAGATTAAGAAAATTGATTAAACTTTTAAATATAAAAATAGGACAATCAAGACAAACCTGCAACCACATTAACAATGCCATTCCATATGCTATGGTGCTCGCAAAATTGTCTAATCAGACCTTGCAATATTCCTCTCAAGGATGCTTCTCACTGTTCTTGTGCATCAACGAGGTTTGGTAATAGTTGTTGAACCTTTGGTGTCCAAAACCTGTGAAATCCCTAATTAGACACAGAGACAAACAAAATGCTCCAATTTAGTTTGTTTTACTTCATGGGTTAGACTTAAATGAGTTAAAGGAATTATGGACACAAATGTGTCCATAATTCCTAAACACATATGTGTCCATATGGGTACTTGAATGCTCCTGCCATAGGGTGCATTTTCTCTAGTATTTTGCAGGGTTTCCTAGTGCCCATAGACACTGACGATTCAATGCTAGTATTTATGCTTTTCATATTGAAAAAAACTATAACAACAATGTAGAAGAAAAACCTACTTAGAAAAATAACCAAATAACTAGAGAGAAAATAATACAAGTTTTAACAAAATACAAGCAAATTTGTAACTCAGCCTGCTCTAAGACAAATAGCCCACTATTTGCTCTTTCCACTCGACCTTCAATGTAGGTAAGGTAAGGCAGTTGCAGGGCCTCTCCACTCCTGATTTGAGGGCACCCATGGCGAAATACCTTTGAATCATTGCTGATACCATAAAATTAGGGAAAAATAACACTTAATCATTTCCATTACTAGAAAATGCAGGCGAAATACCTCAGAATCATTGCATTTACTAGAAAATCAGGGCGAATGGGAGGATCTAGTTTGAATTTTAAGGGGAGAAAATGGATTTCCATGCTCTTCCCTCACAAATATCAATGGGCTAAGGGTTTTATATATAATTTTTTGAAGATAAACTTGGGGCTATATATTTGCAAATCCCTCAAACCACTCCATGTAAATAATTCGCCCAACCAAAATTTCAAACCCCCTAATTTCTCCCATGAGCGAAATTTTGCCCCTAAAATCACCCATGCTTTTGATTGAGTTCCTTTAGGTTGAAAAATAATACTTGAAGAAAAATAGGTTGATTTCTGTTATGCACTTTTGGATCGAAGCAACTTTTCTAGATTTGATACAGGTTTGAAAAAAAAGTCACCAGAAATTTCAATGGATTCTTCAATTATGGAGTTGCCACTTTTGTATCTCTATATTTTCAAGACTTCAAAACTTTTTTTAATAAGAAATTCTTCAAAGATCTATTGTCAAGATTTTTATTTATTTATTGTGGATTTAATATATCATTAGTAGCATGCATTTGACACGTTTTTTTTGTATTGTATATTCATTAAATTAAAATATGAAGTTGACGATATCTTTATATTCATAATTATAATTGACAGTATTTATTGTTGCATTGTGTTGAACATAAAGATGAATCAAATTAATTGTTGAAGTTGCCTTCAATGTTTGTAATCAACTACAACTATTGGATTCATTTGAATATATGCCCAGTACACTTTCTTTTCCAAGTATTTTAAAAAAATGTATTCTTGATGTACTTGAATATATGTTTTCTTTGATGTAGTATTTGTTTTGAGCAATATTATTTTGAAGAAATTCATTTTCTTTGATTATTTTATATCTTTCTTTCAATGTTTTAAATAATTGGTTGTATGGGAATATGGTGTCTTCAATATGCAAGGAAAGCAATATAAATTCTTTATTTTTATTTTCATTACTTCTCCTATCATTGTATGAAACTTTTTCTTCTTTAAATCG